>JAVTVJ010006159.1:0-13366 GCA_034509425.1 Eopsaltria australis
CCAGCCTCTGCACTAACCTGTAGGAAGTGGGAATCTCTCCCCAGCCTCCCACCAAGGAGCAGGCTGGACACCCAGCCGCTCCACAAACCTGTAGGAAGCGGGGCCCATCCCCACCTCCTACCAAGAAGCAGACCAGGCCTCCCCCGGCCGCTCCATGCCCAGATGTCTCCAGGCCAGCTTTCAATTCAAAACTCGCATGTGCTAAACATGAAATAAACTTTCGCACTGTGATTTGCTTTTGTCTACCAGTGAACAATCTCAGCCGAGATCACACACCTGCCTCCTCCCCACCAGCCGATCTCTGGGGCAGGTTGGAAAATCGGCAACAGGAAAAACTTGGAGAAATTATTTCAAAAGCAAATTTTCTCACCACCACGCCAGGTTGTCCTTGGATCGCTAACAATTACTGACTTTAAACAGATACACAATACATAAACAATACACACACATACAAACTACACACTACACAACGAAAAGAACCACCTTTTTTATACTACCTCCTGTGGGATCTTGGAACCATGGTGTCTCGACCTCAGGCCCGTGGCAGGGAATTCTTTAGATTGCTGTCAGAAAGGAATTCCTTGCAGGATGTTTTCGGTCCAGAGGAAGGGTACCAGGTTCTCGTGTCCCTTCTGGGTGTGGCAAATAACTGTTGCCTTTTCCCCCAGCCTGGAAAGAAACTCGAGATCATTTTAGCAAGGAGGTAATATAAAAGGGGATCTTTATTTTGAAGGTCTTCAGGAGCAGTTATGGAAAGGTGTACCCATAAAAGCCCAGCCCCTCCAGGGGTGAGTACATATTTATAGTTTAGGAAAATTAGCAATAATGATTAAGAACACCAATAAGGAGAACAAGTGGCGATTTCTAATCTCTCCTCAGGTCCAGCGCCTTCCCTGGAGCCCCCCTCTCAGCACTGGCTGCACTCTGCTTATGAAAATGTACCTCAGAGTTGTTCTCGGCCTTGGTTCCCAGGAAGAACTGAGATAGGACAGGGCCTTGCAACCCCCTGGGGCTTGGAGCTCTGGAATTTGTTTTTTCTTTCTGCTTAGGGAAAGGCTATGGAAAGGTAATGGAAAAACTAGCTATTAATATAGTAGGCTACAGAGCCACAAAAATATGGGCAGAGAGTACAGAGAACATATAAAAGAAAAAAGGCAGAAACTAAACGATACAGGGAGCACAGTGCCTTAGGGCTGGGACACAAAAAGTGTCCCTTTTCTCTGAGAAAGAGAACTCTGCCACCAGTTTCTTGATGTCAGTTTGGAGGAGGGTTTTGGACCTGCAAGGGCAGCCAGGGTCCTTGTTGGTGGCAGCTTGGGTCTGCGAGGAATCTTAATCCATGCGGAATTTCAGCATGCGGCTGTCAACTCCCAGATATGTGGCCTTCGATTCAAACAATGGCGCTTTTCCATGTGAAAGAAAACTCAGTCCCCCAGATGCATGATGCCAGTTTTTAGGAGGCATTTAGCCGTACAATTGCAGCCAGAGTTCTAGCTGATGGCAGCTTGGGTCTGGGAAGGATCTTGATCCATGCGGCATTTCAGGTGGCGTCCGGTGTTGCCTTTCCCCCAGCCTGGAAAAGAAACTCGAGATCATTTTAGCAAGGAGGTAATATAAAAGGGGATCTTTATTTTGAAGGTCTTCAGGAGCAGTTATGGAAAGGTGTCCATAAAAGCCCAGCCCCTCCAGGGGTGAGTACATATTTATAGCTTTTAGGAAATTAGCATAATTAAGAGCACCAATAAGGAGAACAAGTGGCGATTCAATTCCCCCTCAGGTCCAGCCCCTTCCCTGGAGCCCCCCTCTCAGCACTGGCTGCACTCTGCTTATGAAAATGTACCTCAGAGTTGTTCTCGGCCTTGGTTCCCAGGAAGAACTGAGATAGGACAGGGCCTTGCAACCCCCTGGGGCTTGGAGCTCTGGAATTTGTTTTGTCTTTCTGCTTAGGGAAAGGCTATGGAAAGGTACTGGAAAAACTAGCTATTAATATAGTAGGCTACCGAGCCACAAAAATATGGGCAGAGAGTACAGAGAACATATAAAAGAAAAAAGGCAGAAACCAAACGGCATCATTCCCCCCTTTTTTAGAGACTAACAAGACTCTGTCTTGTCTAGTCTCTACTCTGCATTCAACCATACCTCTGGTTTATACAACTGGCTATCCCACTAGTTGTTACACAGATGCTAATTATAACTACAGTTACTATGAACATTTCTTTTATCTAGGTTCAGTTTGGTAACCATGAAGTGAGTGTACTGAAGATATTCAAGGTTCAGTAAGCTCTTTTGAGAGTTACTTGGTGTAGAATTTGAGTTTGCTTTCAAATTTCAACAAAATTTCTAAAAAAATTTTTCATTCAGATTTGCATAAGAACAACAACTAGTGTTAATGATTTTGTGGCTAGTAGGAAATTAAGAGCTATTTTGTTTTGTCAACAGCCTTTAATATTATTAAACATTACATTTTGAATCACAGCTCCATGGGCACAGGCCCAATCTTTATCTTGGGGCAAAACTTACCAGGCCAGATTCTCAACTTTGACAAGTTGTCCTTATGAAGAGCTTTTGGATACATTTTGGACTAGAGTTACATGCAATTTTTAGGACCAAATTTGAATCACGGTTACCAACTGTACAGATAAGAGGTACAAAAGAACAGTTTAAATCATATCATCTCAATTTGAATCAGTCTCTGTTTTCTGGCTGTCTATGGAGCAGACGTCTTCTAAACTCTGGAGCAGTGAATTCAAGGCTCTCTGCCAGCAGCTTTGGATTTGTGAGGGTAATCAGGACTTGGAAACTCTTTTTACTTAGCTCGTAAGATTACTGTCCCTTCATTCAACATAGACTCAGTCTAGGCTTGAATAGTGCCTAGTCTTCTTCCTTCTAGATGACTTTGCTCAGTTCTAGATCTTCATTGATATAATCAGTTCAGCTTTTGTGATGGTACATTTGATGGTAACACTTTTCTCATGGTTTCCTGGTTCGTGGTTGTTACTGCATAACCTGTCTTTTGTTTGCCATCTCGCATGTAGCTGCTCTCATCTGCATACAGCTCCCAGGCTGGCACATCTTTCAGGTCTGCTCTGCTGGAATAGGCTTCTTCCATGGTCTGCAAACAGTCAGACTTAAATACATTATCAGTTAGTGCTGGGAACAGACATACTAGGATTGACAGCAAACGCTTTCAGAATAACATTATCCAGTTTCAGTAGCATGGCATAGGGTCCATGTCTTCTATGTTCACAGAACAAACTTACAGTGGGTTGCATGCAACTGTTGGATGTATCACTTCTTGGCTGCTGGTTGGATGCAGCAATTTTCAGTTGCTGACTGCCCTAGTTCTCCAGTTTCAGGATTATTTTACATAATAGTAAAGAGTCCTTGGTCTTTTTTTACTCACAAGGATACAGGAGAAGGTCTTTTACAAATTTAACTCAGTAAACCATTCTAAGATATTTGTTAACACAGGACTCTGCTTACTTATAGCATGGTTTAAGGGAGCCTAAAAACGGCTTCTTGTTCTTTGGGCTCGGTGTTTCCCTTTTGAGTGCTTACCAGAGCAGACAAAGAGCGCTCGCTGCCCTCGCACGGCCGGGGACTGGCGCGGCATGCGGGCACCCCCGCCCAGGGGCACCCCCGGCTCGCCCGCGCTCGGCCCGTGCTGCTGCTCGCAGCGGCTCTCGGGTGTCCTTAAAACAAGCTCGTTACTGTGGAAAGTGCGATAGGGCCGTTCCTGCTCTTAGATCTCACACTCCCGGCCCGCTCTGGGCCGGTGCGGGCGGGCCCAGGAGCAGCGAGTGAGTCGGGCCGTGGCCGCGCAGCGGCGGCCCCGCCTCCGCCAGAGCAGGGCCGAAGCAGCGCAGCGGCAGCCCCGGTCCCGGTGCGCTTCCTGGGACCGCTCCCCCGCGCATCCCCCGGCCGTGACCAGGGCCATGGCAGGAATCACCTCCGCCCCTCTCAGAGCGGTGGTGCCCGCTTCTGTTCCCGGGGGAGTGACCGCGCCTGCTCGCGTAGCCTCCGGAAGTCGGGAGTCGCCCTTGCCTAAACATCTGGCAAAGAAACTTTTTACAGATGGAAATAGAAAGGGGTTCTCCCCCTCCCTTACAAGGTGCGAACGAGCTTTCTCGCCGTTCCAACCAAAACTTGCTGGAAGCGAGGATCTCTCCCTCGCCTCCCATAAGCGAGCAGGCTGGACACCCAGCCTCTCCACATGACTGTAGGTGAAGCGAGATCCTCTCCCGCCTCCACCAAGGGAGCTGGCACCGAGCCGCTCCAAAGAGAGAGAGTAGAAGTGGGAATCTCTCCCCAGCTTCCCACCAAGGAGCAGGCTGGGCACCCAGCCGCTCCACAAACCTGTAGGAAGTGGAAATCTCTCCCCAGCCTCCCACCAAGGAGCAGGCTGGACACCCAGCCGCTCCACAAACCTGTAGGAAGTGGGAATCTCTCCCCAGCCTCCCACCAAGGAGCAGGCTGGACACCCAGCCGCTCCACAATCCTGTAGGAAGCGGGGCCCATCCCCCCCCTCCTACCAAGAAGCAGACCAGGCCTCCCCCGGCCGCTCCATGCCCAGATGTCTCCAGGCCAGCTTTCAATTCAATACTCGCATGTGCTAAACATGAAATAAACTTTCGCACTGTGATTTGCTTTTCTCTACCAGTGAACAATCTCAGCCGAGATCACACACCCGCCTCCTCCCCACCAGCCGATCTCTGGGGCAGGTTGGAAAATCGGCAACAGGAAAAACTTGGAGAAATGAATTCAAAAGCAAATTTTCTCACCACCACGCCAGGTTGTCCTGGGATCGCTAACAATTACTGACTTTAAACAGATACACAATACATAAACAATACACACACATACAAACTACACACTACACAACGAAAAGAACAACCTTTATACTACCTCCTGTGGGATCTTGGAACCATGGTGTCTCGACCTCAGGCCCGTGGCAGGGAATTCTTTAGATTGCTGTCAGAAAGGAATTCCTTGCAGGATGTTTTCGGTCCAGAGGAAGGGTACCAGGTTCTCGTGTCCCTTCTGGGTGTGCCAAATAACTGTTGTCTTTTCCCCCAGCCAGGAAAAGAAACTCGAGATCATTTTAGCAAGGAGGTAATATAAAAGGGGATCTTTATTTTGAAGGTCTTCAGGAGCAGTTATGGAAAGGTGTCCATAAAAGCCCAGCCCCTCCAGGGGTGAGTACATATTTATAGCTTTAAGGAAATTAGCATAATTGATTAAGAGCACCAATAAGGAGAACAAGTGGCGATTCAATTCCCCCTCAGGTCCAGCCCCTTCCCTGGAGCCCCCCTCTCAGCACTGGCTGCACTCTGCTAATGAAAATGTACCTCAGAGTTGTTCTCAGCCTTGGTTCCCAGGAAGAACTGAGATAGGACAGGGCCTTGCAACCCCCTGGGGCTTGGAGCTCTGGAATTTGTTTTGTCTTTCTGCTTAGGGAAAGGCTATGGAAAGGTACTGGAAAACTAGCTATTAATATAGTAGGCTACAGAGCCACAAAAATATGTGCAGAGAGTAAAGAGAACATATAAAAGAAAAAAGGCAGAAACCAAACGGCATCATTCCCCCCTTTTTTAGAGACTAACAAGACTCTGTCTTGTCTAGTCTCTACTCTGCATTCAACCATACCTCTGGTTTATACAACTGGCTATCCCACTAGCTGTTACACAGATGCTAATTATAACTACAGTTACTATGAACATTTCTTTTATCTAGGTTCAGTTTGGTAACAATGAAGTGAGTGTACTGAAGATATTCAAGGTTCAGTAAGCTCTTTTGAGAGTTACTTGGTGTAGAATTTGAGTTTGCTTTCAAATTTCAACCAAATTTCTACAAAAATTTTTCATTCAGATTTGCATAAGAACAACAACTAGTGTTAATGAGTTTGTGGCTAGTAGGAAATTAAAGAAGCTATTTTGTTGTCAACAGCCTTTAATATGAATTAAACATTACTTTGGAATCACAGCTCCATGGGCACAGGCCCAATCTTTATCTTGGGCAAAACTTACCAGCCAGATTCTCAACTTGACAAGTTGTCCTTATGAAGAGCTTTTGGATACCTTTTGGACTAGAGTTACATGGCAAATTTTAGGACCAAATTTGAATCACGGTTACCAACTGTACAGATAAGAGGTACAAAAGAACAGTTTAAATCATATCATCTCAATTTGTATCAGTCTCTGTTTTCTGGCTGTCTATGGAGCAGAAGTCTTCTTAACTCTGGATCAGTGAATTCAAGGCTCTCTGCCAGCAGCTTTGGATTTGGTGAGGGTAGTCAGGACTTGGAATGACTCTTTTAACTTAGCTCGTAAGATTACTGTCCCTTCATTCAACATAGACTCAGTCTCTAGGCTTGAATAGTTGCTAGTCTTCCTTCCTTCTAGATGACTTTGCTCAGTTCTAGATCTTTCATTGATATTATCAGTTCAGCTTTTTGTGATGGTACATTTGATGGTAACACTTTTCTCATGGTTACCTGGTTCGTGGTTGTTACTGCATAACCTGTCTTTTGTTTGCCATCTCGCATGAAGCTGCTCTCATCTGCATACAGCTCCAGGCTGGCACATCTTTCAGGTCTGCTCTGCTGGAATAGGCTTCTTCCATGGTCTGCAAACAGTCAGACTTAAATACATATCAGTTAGTGCTGGGAACAGACATACTAGGATTGACAGCAAACGTTTTCAGAATAACATTATCCAGTTTCAGTAGCATGGCATAGGGTCCATGTCTTCTATGTTCACAGAACAAACTTACAGTGGGTTGCATGCAACTGTTGGATGTATCAATTCTTGGCTGCTGGTTGGATGCAGCAATTTCAGTTGCTGACTGCCCTAGTTCTCCAGTTTCAGGATTATTTTACATAATAGTAAAGAGTCCTTGGTCTTTTTTACTCACAAGGATACAGGAGAAGGTCTTTTAAAAATTTAACTCAGTAAACCATTCTAAGATATTTGTTAACACAGGACTCTGCTTACTTATAGCATGGTTTAAGGGAGCCTAAAAACGGCTTCTTGTTCTTTGGGCTCGGTGTTTCCCTTTTGAGTGCTTACCAGAGCAGACAAAGAGCGCTCGCTGCCCTCGCACGGGCGGGGACGGGCGCGGCATGCGGGCACCCCCGCCCAGGGGCACCCCCGGCTCGCCCGCGCTCGGCCCGTGCTGCTGCTCACAGCGGCTCTCGGGTGTCCTTAAAACAAGCTCGTTACTGTGGAAAGTGCGATAGGGCCGTTCCTGCTCTTAGATCTCACACTCCCGGCCCGCTCTGGGCCGGTGCGGGCGGGCCCAGGAGCAGCGAGTGAGTCGGGCCGTGGCCGCGCAGCGGCGGCCCCGCCTCCGCCAGAGCAGGGCCGAAGCAGCGCAGCGGCAGCCCCGGTCCCGTTTCGCTTCCTGGGACCGCTCCCCCGCGCATCCCCCGGCCGTGACCAGGGCAATGGCAGGAATCACCTCCGCCCCTCTCAGAGCGGCTGGTGCCCCCGCTTCTGTCACGGGGTGACCGCCCGCTCGCGGAAGCCGTCGGAAGTCCGGGATCAGCCCTGCCTTAAAATCTTGGAAAAAACTTTACCAGATGGATACTAGAAAGTGGGGGCTTCTCCCCTTCCTTACAATGTCGAACCGAGCTTTCTCGGCCGTTCCACAAAACTGGCTGGAAAGCAGGCTTCTCCTCTGCCTCCACTAAGGACAGGCTGGACACCCAGCCTCTCCACAGACCTGTAGGAAGCGAGGATTTCTCACTCGCCTCCCACCCAGGAGCAGGCTGGGCACCCAGCCGCTCCACAAACCTGTAGGAAGTGGGAATCTCTCCCCAGCTTCCCACCAAGGAGCAAGCTGGGCACCCAGCCGCTCAACAAACCTGTAGGAAGTGGGAATCTCTCCCCAGCCTCCCACCAAGGAGCAGGCTGGACACCCAGCCGCTCCACAAAACTGTAGGAAGTGGGAATCTCTCCCCAGCCTCCCACCAAGGAGCAGGCTGGACACCCAGCCGCTCCACAAACCTGTAGGAAGCGGGGCCCATCCCCCACCTCCTACCAAGAAGCAGACCAGGCCTCCCCCGGCCGCTCCATGCCCAGATGTCTCCCGGCCAGCTTTCAATTCAAAACTCGCATGTGCTAAACATGAAATAAACTTTCGCACTGGGATTTGCTTTTCTCTACCAGTGAACAATCTCAGCCGAGATCACACACCCGCCTCCTCCCAACCAGCCGATCTCTGGGGCAGGTTGGAAAATCGGCAACAGGAAAAACTTGGAGAAATGATTTCAAAAGCAAATTTTCTCACCACCACGCCAGGTTGTCCTGGGATCGCTAACAATTACTGACTTTAAACAGATACACAATACATAAACAATACACACACATACAAACTACACACTACACACCAAACAGAACCACCTTTATACTACCTCCTGTGGGATCTTGGAACCATGGTGTCTCGACCTCAGGCCCGTGGCAGGGAATTCTTTAGATTGCTGTCAGAATGGAATTCCTTGCAGGATGTTTTCGGTCCAGAGGAAGGGTACCAGGTTCTCGTGTCCCTTCTGGGTGTGCCAAATAACTGTTGCCTTTTCCCCCAGCCTGGAAAAGAAACTCGAGATCATTTTAGCAAGGAGGTAATATAAAAGGGGATCTTTATTTTGAAGGTCTTCAGGAGCAGTTATGGAAAGGTGTCCATAAAAGCCCAGCCCCTCCAGCGGTGAGTACATATTTATAGCTTTTAGGAAATTAGCATAATTGATTAAGAGCACCAATAAGGAGAACAAGTGGCGATTCAATTCCCCCTCAGGTCCAGCCCCTTCCCTGGAGCCCCCCTCTCAGCACTGGCTGCACTCTGCTTATGAAAATGTATCTCAGAGTTGTTCTCGGCCTTGGTTCCCAGGAAGAACTGAGATAGGACAGGGCCTTGCAACCCCCTGGGGCTTGGAGCTCTGGAATTTGTTTTGTCTTTCTGCTTAGGGAAAGGCTATGGAAAGGTACTGGAAAAACTAGCTATTAATAAAGTAGGCTACAGAGCCACAAAAATATGTGCAGAGAGTACAGAGAACATATAAAAGAAAAAAGGCAGAAACCAAACGGCATTCCCCCCCTTTTTTAGAGACTAACAAGACTCCTGTTTGTCTGTCTCTCTACTCTGCATTCAACCATACCTCTGGTTTAATAAAACTGCTATCCCACAGTTGTTACAACAATCTAATTAAACTACAGTTACTATGAACATTCTTTATCTAGGTTAAGTTTGGTAAACCATGAAGTGAGTGTACTGAGAAGAATTCAAGGTCAGTAAGCTCTTTTGAGAGTTACTGTGAGATCTGAAGTTTGCTTTTCAAATTTCAACCAAATTTCTAAAAAAATTTTTCATTCAGATTTGCATAAGAACAACAACTAGTGTTAATGATTTTGTGGCTAGTAGGAAATTAAGAGCTATTTTGTTTTGTCATCAGCCTTTAATATGATTAAACATGACATTTGGAATCACAGCTCCATGGGCACAGGCCCAATCTTTATCTTGGGGCAAAACTTACCAGGCCAGATTCTCAACCTTGACAAGTTGTCCTTATGAAGAGCTTTTGGATACATTTTGGACTAGAGTTACATGCAAATTTTAGGACCAAATTTGAATCACGGTTACCAACTGTACAGATAAGAGGTACAAAAAGAACAGTTTAAATCATATCATCTCAATTTGTATCAGTCTCTGTTTTCTGGCTGTCTATGGAGCAGACGTCTTCTTAACTCTGGAGCAGTGAATTCAAGGCTCTCTGCCAGCAGCTTTGGATTGGGTGAGGGTAGTCAGGACTTGGAATGACTCTTTTTACTTAGCTCGTAAGATTACTGTCCCTTCATTCAACATAGACTCAGTCTCTAGCTGAATAGTTGCTAGTCTTTCCTTCCTTCTAGATGACTTTGCTCAGTTCAGCATCTTTCCATTGATATAATCAGTTTCACTTTTTGTGATGGCACATTTGATGAACACTTTTCTCATGTTACTGTTCGTGGTTGTTACTGCATACCTTCTTTGTTGCCATCTCGCATGAAGCTGCTCTCATCTGCATACAGCTCCCATTGGCTGGCACATCCTTTCAGGTCCTGCTCTGCTGGAATAGGCTTCTCCATGGTCTGCAAACAGTCAGACTTAAATACTTATCAGTTTGTGCTGGGAACAGACATACTAGGATTGACAGCAAACGTTTTCAGAATAACATTATCCAGTTTCAGTAGCATGGCATAGGGTCCAGGTCTTCTATGTTCACAGAACAAACTTACAGTGGGTTGCATGCAACTGTTGGATGTATCAATTCTTGGCTGCTGGTTGGATGCAGCAATTTTCAGTTGCTGACTGCCCTAGTTTCCAGTTTCAGGATTATTTTACATAATAGTAAAGAGTCCTTGGTCTTTTTTACTCACAAGGATACAGGAGAAGGTCTTTTACAAATTTAACTCAGTAAAACATTCTAAGATATTTGTTAACACAGGACTCTGCTTACTTATAGCATGGTTTAAGGGAGCCTAAAAACGGCTTCTTGTTCTTTTGGCTCGGTGTTTCCCTTTTGAGTGCTTACAAGAGCAGACAAAGAGCGCTCGCTGCCCTCGCACGGCCGGGGACGGGCGCGGCATGCGGGCACCCCGCCCAGGGGCACCCCCGGCTCGCCCGCGCTCGGCCCGTGCTGCTGCTCACAGCGGCTCTCGGGTGTCCTTAAAACAAGCTCGTTACTGTGGAAAGTGCGATAGGGCCGTTCCTGCTCTTAGATCTCCCACTCCCGGCCCGCTCTGGGCCGGTGCAGGCGGGGCCCAGGAGCAGCGAGTGAGCCGGGCCGTGGCCGCGCAGCGGCGGCCCCGCCTCCGCCAGAGCAGGGCCGAAGCAGCGTCAGCGGCAGCCCCGGTCCCGGTTAGCTTCCTGGGACCGCTCCCCCGCGCATCCCCCGGCCGTGACCAGGGCAATGGCAGGAATCACCTCCGCCCCTCTCAGAGCGGCTGGTGCCCCGCTTCTGTCGCGGGGGAGTGACCGCTCTGCTCGCGGAGCCGTCCCGGAAGTCCGGGAGTCGCCCTTGCCTTAAAATCTTGGAAAAACTTTTTACAGATGGAACATAGAAAGTGGGGGCTTCTCCCCCTTCCTTACAATGGTGCGAACCGAGCTTTCTCGGCCGTTCCACAAAACTTGCTGGAAGCGAGGATCTCTCCCTCGCCTCCCACTAAGGAGCAGGCTGGACACCCAGCCTCTCCACAGACCTGTAGGAAGTGAGGATTTCTCACTCGCCTCCCACCCAGGAGCAGGCTGGGCACCCAGCCGCTCCACAAACCTGTAGGAAGTGGGAATCTCTCCCCAGCTTCCCACCAAGGAGCAGGCTGGGCACCCAGCCGCTCCACAAACCTGTAGGAAGTGGGAATCTCTCCCCAGCCTCCACCAAGGAGCAGGCTGGACACCCAGCTGCTCCACAAACCTGTAGGAAGTGGGAATCTCTCCCCAGCCTCCCACCAAGGAGCAGGCTGGACACCCAGCCGCTCCACAAACCTGTAGGAAGCGGGGCCCATCCCCCACCTCCTACCAAGAAGCAGACCAGGCCTCCCCCGCCGCTCCATGCCCAGATGTCTCCAGGCCTGCTTTCAATTCAAAACTCGCATGTGCTAAACATGAAATAAACTTTCGCACTGTGATTTGCTTTTCTCTACCAGTGAACAATCTCAGCCGAGATCACACACCTGCCTCCTCCCCACCAGCCGATCTCTGGGGCAGGTTGGAAATCGGCAACAGGAAAAACTTGGAGAAATGATTTCAAAAGCAAATTTTCTCACCACCACGCCAGGTTGTCCTGGGATCGCTAACAATTACTGACTTTAAACAGATACACAATACATAAACAATACACACACATACAAACTACACACTAAACAACGAAAAGAACCACCTTTATACTAACTCCTGTGGGATCTTGGAACCATGGTGTCTCGACCTCAGGCCCGTGGCAGGGAATTCTTTAGATTGCTGTCAGAAAGGAATTCCTTGCAGGATGTTTTCCGTCCAGAGGAAGGGTACCAGGTTCTCGTGTCCCTTCTGGGTGTGCCAAATAACTGTTGCCTTTTCCCCCAGCCTGGAAAAGAAACTCGAGATCATTTTAGCAAGGAGGTAATATAAAAGGGGATCTTTATTTTGAAGGTCTTCAGGAGCATTATGGAAAGGTGTCCATAAAAGCCCAGCCCCTCCAGGGGTGAGTACATATTTATAGCTTTTAGGAAATTAGCATAATTAAGAGCACCAATACGGAGAACAAGTGGCGATTCAAGTCCCCCTCAGGTCCAGCCCCTTCCCTGGAGCCCCCCTCTCAGCACTGGCTGCACTCTGCTTATGAAAATGTACCTCAGAGTTGTTCTCGGCCTTGGTTTCCAGGAAGAACTGAGATAGGACAGGGCCTTGCAACCCCCTGGGGCTTGGAGCTCTGGAATTTGTTTTTTCTTTCTGCTTAGGGAAAGGCTATGGAAAGTTACTGGAAAAACTAGCTATTAATATAGTAGGCTACAGAGCCACAAAAATATGGGCAGAGAGTACAGAGAACATATAAAAGAAAAAAGGCAGAAACCAAACGGCATCATTCCCCCCTTTTTTAGAGACTAACAAGACTCTGTCTTGTCTAGTCTCTACTCTGCAATCAACCATACCTCTGGTTTATACAACTGGCTATCCCACTAGTTGTTACACAGATGCTAATTATCACTACAGTTACTATGAACATTTCTTTTCTCTAGGTTCAGTTTGGTAACCATGAAGTGAGTGTACTGAAGATATTCAAGGTCCAGTAAGCTCTTTTGAGAGTTACTTGGTGTAGAATTTGAGTTTGCTTTCAAATTTCAACCAAATTTCTAAAAAAAATTTTTCATTCAGATTTGCATAAGAACAACAACTAGTGTTAATGATTTTGTGGCTAGTAGGAAATTAAGAGCTATTTTGTTTTGTCAACAGCCTTTAATATGATTAAACATTACATTGGGAATCACAGCTCCATGGGCACAGGCCCAATCTTTATCTTGGGGCAAAACTTACCAGGCCAGATTCTCAACTTTGACAAGTTGTCCTTATGAAGAGCTTTTGGATACATTTTGGACTAGAGTTACATGCAAATTTTAGGACCCAATTTGAATCACGGTTACCAACTGTACAGATAAGAGGTACAAAAGAACAGTTTAAATCATATCATCTCAATTTGTATCAGTCTCTGTTTTCTGGCTGTCTATGGAGCAGACGTCTTCTTAACTCTGGAGCAGTGAATTCAGGCTCTCTGCCAGCAGCTTTGGATTTGGTGAGGGTAGTCAGGACTTGGAATGACTCTTTTTACTTAGCTCGTAAGATTAATGTCCCTTCATTCAAC
>JAVTVJ010006160.1:0-10623 GCA_034509425.1 Eopsaltria australis
ACACAATATTGGCTCTATTTTGACACCATTGTAGCTGAATTGTGACATTAGAGTGGCTCTATTGTTACACGAGCGGCACTATTGTGGCACAGTGGTGGCTGCATTGCGGAGCTTCAGTACCTCTATTGTGACACTAGTGGCTCACTTGTGACATTAGAGTGGCTCTCTTGTGAGAATACAGTGGCTCCCTTTTGAAACTATAGCTGCTGTATTGTGACACGCTAGTTGCTCTCTTCTGTCTATAGAGGGACTCCATTGTGACCCTCTAGTGGCTCTATTGTGACACAATTGTGACTCTCTACTGTGGCCCTATAGATGTTTTATTGTGATACAATAATGACTTTCTCGTGACACTAGAGTGGATGTACTGTGACACTATAGAGGAGCTATTGTGACAGTATAGTGGCTCTATTGTGAGCCTAGAGTGGCCCTATTGTGACACAATAATGGCTCTGCTGGGACACTCGAGTGGAACTGTTGCGACACGAGTGACTCTATTGTGATGCTATAGTGCTTTGACAGTGATATTAAAGTGGCTCTATTACGTCACTCTAGGGGCCCCATTGTGACACTCTGGGCTCTCTTGTGACACTAGTGGCTCAATTGTGACACAACGGTGTTTCTGACAGTAGAGTGGCTCTATTGTGACACTAGTCGCTCTATTGTGACACTAACGTGGCTCTACGGTGACACCATGGTGGCTCTATTGTGACATAAAGGAGCGGTATTGTGACAGCGCATGGGCCCTGTTATGACCCTAGCGGCTCTGTTGTGACACAACAGTGTTTCTCTTTTGACAGTCTAGTGGCTCTATTGTTTCAGTGGCGGCAATGTTGTGACACAATAGTGGCTGTATTGTGGCAGTAAAATGGCAGTCTAATTGTTACACTAATGGCTCTACTGTGACACTGGAGTTGCTTGATTGTGATACAATAGTGGCTGTATTGTGACACAATAGTGGATGTACTGTGACCCTAAAGTGTCTCTATGTTGGCATGATAGTGGCTCTATGTGGACATGATTTTGCCTGTATTGTGACACCATAGTGGCTCTATTGTGACACCATTGTAGCTGTATTGTGACATTAGAGTGGCTCTATGGTGACAGTAGCGGCACGATTGTGGCACAATGGTGGCTACATTGTAAAGCTAGAGTAGCTCTATTGTGACACTAGTGGCTCTCTTGTGACATTAGAGTGGCTCTCTTGCAAGATTACAGTGGCTCACTTGTGACTCTATAGCTACTGTGTTGTGACACTATAGCTGCTGTATTGTGACACTCTAGTTGCCCTCTTGTGACAATAGAGTGACTCCATTGTGACCCTCTAGTGGCTCTATTGTGACACAATGGTGGATCTATTAGGACACAATAGTGGCTCTACTGGGGCACTAGAATTGTTTCATTGTGAAAGAAGAATGGCTTTCTTGTGACACTAGAGTGGATGTAGTGTGACACTACAGTGGCAGTATTGTGACACTGTAGTGGTGCTATGGGGACAGTATAGTGGCTCTATTGTTACATAAAGGTGCTCCATTAGGACACCCTGATGCAACTATTATGACCCATAGCCCCATAATAACAAACAGTGTTTCTCTCAGACAGTCCAGTAGCTCCATTGTTTCATGGCGGAATGATTGTACAATAACAGTGGCTGCATTGTGGCATAATGGCTATCTAATTGGGTGCTAGTGGCTCCTTTGTGCCACTAGAGTTGCTTTCTCATGTTAACTAGACTTGTCTTCTTTGTGGCACACATTGGTCGATTTTGACATTGTAGCTTGAATTGTGACATTAGAGTGGCTCTATTGTTACACTAGCTGCACCATTGTAACAGTGGTGGCTACATTGTGGAGCTTCAGTACCTCTATTGTGACACTAGTGGCTCACTTGTGACATTAGAGTGGCTCTCTTGTGAGAATGCAGTGGCTCCCTTGTGACACTATAGCTGCTGTATTGTGACACGCTAGTTGCTCTCTTGTGACTATAGAGTGACTCCATTGTGACCCTCCTGTGGCTCTATTGTGACACAATTGTGACTCTCTACTGTGGCACTATAGATGTTTCATTGTGAAACAATAATGACTTTCTCGTGACACTAGAGTGGATGTACTGTGACACTATAGAGGAGCTATTGTGACAGTATAGTGGCTCTATTGTGAGCCTAGAGTGGCCCTATTGTGACACAATAATGGCTCTGCTGGGACACTCGGGTGGAACTGTTGTGACACTAGTGATTCCATTATGATACTCTAGTAGTTCAACAGTGATATTAGAGTGGCTCTATTAGGACACTCTCTGGGCTCCATTGTGACACTCTCTGGGCTCCATTGTGACACTAGCGGCTCAATTGTGACACAACGGTGTTTCTATGATGACAGTAGAGTGGCTCTATGGTGACACTACGTGCTCTACTGTGACACTAACGTGGCTCTATGGTGACACCATGGTGGCTCTATTGTGACATAAAGGAGCAGTATTGTGACACCGTATGGGCCCTATTATGACCCTAGCGGCTCTGTTGTGACACAACAGTGTTTCTCTTTTGACAGTCTAGTGGCTCTATTGTTTCAGTGGCGGCACTATTGTGACACATTGGTGGCTGTATTCTGGCAGTATAACAGCAGTCTAATTTTTGTACCAGTGACTCTATTGTGACAGAATAGTGGCTCTATTGTGACACCATGCTGGCTGTATTGTGACATAATAGTGGCTCACTTGTGACACTAGCGGCTCTATTGTAAAAATACCGTGGCTGACTTGTGATATTACAGTGTCTACTGTGACCCTATAGCTGCTGTATTGTGACACAATAGTTGCTCTATTGTTACACTCTAGTTGCTCTCTTGTGACACTAGAATGACTCCATTCTGACCCCATAGTGGCTCTATTGTGAGCCTAGAGTGGCTCTATTGTGACACAATAATGGCTCTGATGGGACACTCGGGTGGAACTGTTGTGACACGAGTGACTCTATTGTGATGCTATAGTTCTTTGACAGTGATATTAAAGTGGCTCTATTACGTCACTCTAGGGGCCCCATTGTGACACTCTCTGGGCTCTCTTGTGACACTAGTGGCTCAATTGTGACACAACGGTGTTTCTTACAGTAGAGTGGCTCTATTGTGACACTAGTCACTCTATTGTGACACTAATGTGGCTCTATGGTGACACCATGGTGGCTCTATTGTGACATAAAGGAGCGGTATTGTGACACCGCATGGGCTCTATTATGACCCTAGCGGCTCTGTTGTGACACAACAGTGTTTCTCTTTTGACAGTCTAGTGGCTCTATTGTTTCAGTGGCAGCACTGTTGTGACACATTAGTGGCTGTATTGTGGCAGTATAATGGCTATCTAATTGTTGCACTCATGGCTCTTTTGTGCCACTAGACATTCTTTCTTGTGACACAATAGTGGCTGTATTGTGACACAATAGTGGCTCTACTGTGACCCTAGAGTGGCTCTATGATGACATGATAGTGGCTCTATGTGGACATGATAGTGGCTCTATTTGGACGTGATTTTGCCTGTATTATGACACCATTGTAGCTGTATTGTGACATTAGAGTGGCTCTATTGTGACAGTAGCGGCACTATTGTGGCACAATGGTTGCTACATTGTAAAGCTAGAGTAGCTCTATTGTGACACTAGTGGCTCTATTGTGACATTAGAGTGGCTCTCTTGCGAGATTACAGTGGCTCACTTGTGACACTACAGCATCTCGATTGTGACACTATAGCTGCTGTATTGTGACACTCTAGTTGCTCTCTTGTGACAATAGAGTGACTCCATTGTGACCCTCTAGTGGCTCTATTGTGACACAATGGTGGATCTATTAGGACACAATAGTGGCTCTACTGGGGCACTAGAATTGTTTCATTGTGACACAAGAATGGCTTTCTTGTGACACTAGAGTGGATGTAGTGTGACAGTACAGTGGCAGTATTGTGACACTCTAGTGGTGCTATGGGGACAGTATAGTGGCTCTATTTTGAGCCTAGAGTGGCCCTATTGTGACACAATAATGGCTCTGCAGGGACACTCGGGTGGAACTGTTGTGACACTAGGGACTCTATTGTGATACTCTAGTGTTCTAGAGTGATATAAGAGTGGCTCTACTGCGACACTTCCTGGGCTCCATTGTGACACTCTCTGGGCTCTCTTGTGACACTAGCGGCTCAATTGGGACACAATTGTGTTTCTATGATGACAGTAGAGTGGCTCTATTGTGACACTAGTCGGTCTACTGTGACACTAACGTGGTTCTATTGTGACACCATGGTGGCTCTATTGTGACATAAAGGAGCTCTATTGTGACACCCTTGATGCACTATTATGACCCAAGTGGCTCTGTTGTGACACAACAGTGTTTCTCTTTTGACAGTCTAGTGGCTCTATTGTTTCAGTGGCGGCACTGTTGTGACACAATAGTGGCTGTATTGTGGCAGTATAAGGGCTATGTAATTGTTGCACTAGTTGCTCTTTTGTGCCACTAGAGTTGCTTGATAGTGACACAATAGTGGCTGTATTGTGACAGAATATTGGCTCTATTTTGACACCATTGTAGCTGAATTGTGACATTAGAGTAACTCTATTGTTACACTAGCGGCACTATTGTGGCACAGTGGTGGCTGCATTGTAGAGCTTCAAAACCTCTATTGTGACACTAGTGGCTCACTTGTGACATTAGAGTGGCTCTCTTGTGAGAATACAGTGGCTCCCTTGTGACACTATAGCTGCTGTATTGTGACACGCTAGTTGCTCTCTTGTGACTATAGAGGGACTCCATTGTGACCCTCTAGTGGCTCTATTGTGACACAATTGTGACTCTCTACTGTGGCCCTATAGATGTTTTATTGTGATACAATAATGACTTTCTCGTGACACTAGAGTGGATGTACTGTGACACTATAGAGGAGCTATTGTGACAGTATAGTGGCTCTATTGTGAGCCTAGAGTGGCCCTATTGTGACACAATAATGGCTCTCTTTGGGACACTTTCGAGGTGGGACTGTTGCTGACCGCAGGTGACTCTGTGTGATGCTATGAATTAGCTTTGACGGTGATGTGGGGTAGGCTCTGTGCGTCCTCTAGGGATTCATTGTGACACTCTCTGGGCTCTCTTGTGACACTAGCTGACTCAGTTGTGACTGCTTGATTGTTTCTGACAGTGGGGTGTTTCTATTGTGACACTAGTCACTCCTATTGTGACACTAATGTGGCTCTAATAAGGGTGAGCCTACATGAGATTTGGCTCTATTGTGACATAAAGGGGCAGTATTGTGACACACCTTGGGCCCTATTACTTGACCCTGGGAGACTCTGTTGTGACACAACAGTGTTTCTCTTTTGACAGTCTAATTGGCTCTATTGTTTCAGTGAAGTGACAGTGTTGTGACACAATAGTGGCTGTATTGTGGCAGTATAATGGCAGTCTAATTGTTACACTAATGGCTCTATTGTGACTCTGGAGTTGCTTGATTGTGACACAATAGTGGCTGTATTGTGACACAATAGTGGATGTACTGTGACCTTAGAGTGGCTCTATGTTGGCATGATAGTGGCTCTATGTGGACATGATTTTGCTTGTATTGTGACACCATAGTGGCTGTATTGTGACACCATTGTAGCTGTATTGTGACATTAGAGTGGCTCTATAGTGACAGTAGCGGCACTATTGTGGCACAATGGTGGCTACATTGTAAAGCTAGAGTAGCTCTATTGTGACACTAGTGGCTCTCTTGTGACATTAGTGTGGCTCTCTTGCGAGATTACAGTGGCTCACTTGTGACACTACAGCATCTCAATTGTGACACTATAGCTGCTGTATTGTGACACTCTAGTTGCTCTCTTGTGACAATAGAGTGACTCCATTGTGACCCTCTGGTGGCTCTATTGTGACACAATAGTGGATCTATTAGGACACAATAGTGGCTCTACTGGGGCACTAGAATTGTTTCATTGTGACACAAGAATGGCTTTCTTGTGGCACTAGAGTGGATGTAGTGTGACACTACAGTGGCAGTATTGTGACACTCTAGTGGTGCTATGGGGACAGTATAGTGGCTCTATTGTTGTAAGGTGCTCTATTGTGACGCCTTGATGCTAATGACCCAAGGGGCTCTGTTGTTTACACAACAGGTGTTTCTCTTTGAGCGATGCATTGGCTCATATTATTGTTTCGGTGGCCTTTGATTGTGACACAATGGTGGCTGTATTGTGGCAGTATATTGGGCTGTATCTAGTTGTTGGCATTGAGTGAAATGCTTTTGTGCCACTAGGTTGCTTTTCTTCATGGACCTTGTTTTCTTGTGGCTGTGTTGAAGTCTCGATTTTGACACCATTGTGGCTAGTTGTGACATTAAATTGGCTCTGTGTTACACTAGCTGCACTGTTGGCTGGTGGGGTGGCTACATTGTGGAGCTTCAGTACCTCTATTGTGACACTAGTGGCTCACTTGTGACATTAGAGTGGCTCTCTTGTGAGAATGCAGTGGCTCCCTTGTGACACTATAGCTGCTGTATTGTGACACGCTAGTTGCTCTCTTGTGACTATAGAGTGACTCCATTGTGACCCTCCTGTGGCTCTATTGTGACACAATTGTGACTCTCTACTGTGGCACTATAGATGTTTCATTTTGATACAATAACGACTTTCTCGTGACACTAGAGTGGATGTACTGTGACACTATAGAGGAGCTATTGTGACAGTATAGTGGCTCTATTGTGAGCCTAGAGTGGCCCTATTGTGACACAATAATGGCTCTGCTGGGACACTCGGGTGGAACTGTTGTGACACTAGTGATTCCATTATGATACTCTAGTAGTTCAACAGTGATATTAGAGTGGCTCTATTAGGACACTCTCTGGGCTCCATTGTGACACTCTCTGGGCTCCATTGTGACACTAGCGGCTCAATTGTGACACAACGGTGTTTCTATGATGACAGTAGAGTGGCTCTATGGTGACACTACGTGCTCTACTGTGACACTAACGTGGCTCTATGGTGACACCATGGTGGCTCTATTGTGACATAAAGGAGCAGTATTGTGACACCGTATGGGCCCTATTATGACCCTAGCGGCTCTGTTGTGACACAACAGTGTTTCTCTTTTGACAGTCTAGTGGCTCTATTGTTTCAGTGGCGGAACTATTGTGACACATTGGTGGCTGTATTGTGGCAGTATAACAGCAGTCTAATTTTTGTACCAATGACTCTATTGTGACAGAATAGTGCCTCTATTGTGACACCATGCTGGCTGTATTGTGACATAATAGTGGCTCACTTGTAACGCTGGCGGCTCTATTGTAAAATTACCGTGGCTGACTTGTGATATTACAGTGTCTATTGTGACCCTATAGCTGCTGTATTGTGACACAATAGTTGCTCTATTGTTACACTATAGTTGCTCTCTTGTGACACTAGAATGACTCCATTGTGACCCCATAGTGGCTCTATTGTGAGCCTAGAGTGGCTCTATTGTGACACAATAATGGCTCTGATGGGACACTCGGGTGGAACTGTTGTGACACGAGTGACTCTATTGTGATGCTATAGTTCTTTGACAGTGATATTAAAGTGGCTCTATTACGTCACTCTAGGGGCCCCATTGTGACACTCTCTGGGCTCTCTTGTGACACTAGTGGCTCAATTGTGACACAACGGTGTTTCTGACAGTAGAGTGGCTCTATTGTGACACTAGTCACTCTATTGTGACACTAATGTGGCTCTATGGTGACACCATGGTGGCTCTATTGTGACATAAAGGAGCGGTATTGTGACACCGCATGGGCTCTATTATGACCCTAGCGGCTCTGTTGTGACACAACAGTGTTTCTCTTTTGACAGTCTAGTGGCTCTATTGTTTCAGTGGCGGCACTGTTGTGACACAATAGTGGCTGTATTGTGGCAGTGTAATGGTAGTCTAATTGTTACACTAATGGCTCTACTGTGACACTGGAGTTGCTTGATTGTGACACAATAGTGGCTGTATTGTGACACAATAGTGGATGTACTGTGACCCTAGAGTGGCTCTATGATGACATGATAGTGGCTCTATGTGGACATGATAGTGGCTCTATTTGGACGTGATTTTGCCTGTATTATGACACCATAGTAGCTGTATTGTGACATTAGAGTGGCTCTATTGTGACAGTAGCGGCACTATTGTGGCACAATGGTTGCTACATTGTAAAGCTAGAGTAGCTCTATTGTGACACTAGTGGCTCTCTTGTGACATTAGAGTGGCTCTCTTGCGAGATTACAGTGGCTCACTTGTGACACTACAGCATCTCGATTGTGACACTATAGTTGCTGTATTGTGACGCTCTAGTTGCTCTCTTGTGACAATAGAGTGACTCCATTGTGACCCTCTAGTGGCTCTATTGTGACACAATAGTGGATCTATTAGGACACAATAGTGGCTCTACTGGGGCACTAGAATTGTTTCATTGTGAAAGAAGAATGGCTTTCTTGTGACACTAGAGTGGATGTAGTGTGACACTACAGTGGCAGTATTGTGACACTCTAGTGGTGCTATGGGGACAGTATAGTGGCTCTATTGTGAGCCTAGAGCGGCCCTATTGTGACACAATAATGGCTCTGCAGGGACACTCGGGTGGAACTGTTGTGACACTAGGGACCCTATTGTGATACTCTAGTGTTCTAGAGTGATATTAGAGTGGCTCTACTGCGACACTCTCTGGGCTCCATTGTGACACTCTCTGGGCTCTCTTGTGACACTAGCGGCTCAATTGTGACACAACGGTTTTTCTATGATGAGAGTAGAGTGGCTCTATTGTGACACTAGTCGCTCTACTGTGACACAAACGTGGTTCTATTGTGACACCATGGTGGCTCTATTGTGACATAAAGGTGCTCAATTGTGGCACCCTTGATGCACTATTATGACCCAAGTGGCTCTGTTGTTAAACAACAGTGTTTCTCTTTTGACAGTCTAGTGGCTCTATTGTTTCAGTGGCGGCACTGTTGTGACACAATAGTGGCTGTATTGTGGCAGTATAATGGCTATCTAATTGTTGCACTAGTGGCTCTTTTGTGCCACTAGAGTTGCTTTCTTGTGCCACAATTGTGGCTGTATTGGGACACAATATTGGCTCTATTTTGACACCATTGTAGCTGAATTGTGACATTAGAGTGGCTCTATTGTTACACGAGCGGCACTATTGTGGCACAGTGGTGGCTGCATTGCGGAGCTTCAGTACCTCTATTGTGACACTAGTGGCTCACTTGTGACATTAGAGTGGCTCTCTTGTGAGAATACAGTGGCTCCCTTTTGAAACTATAGCTGCTGTATTGTGACACGCTAGTTGCTCTCTTCTGTCTATAGAGGGACTCCATTGTGACCCTCTAGTGGCTCTATTGTGACACAATTGTGACTCTCTACTGTGGCCCTATAGATGTTTTATTGTGATACAATAATGACTTTCTCGTGACACTAGAGTGGATGTACTGTGACACTATAGAGGAGCTATTGTGACAGTATAGTGGCTCTATTGTGAGCCTAGAGTGGCCCTATTGTGACACAATAATGGCTCTGCTGGGACACTCGAGTGGAACTGTTGCGACACGAGTGACTCTATTGTGATGCTATAGTGCTTTGACAGTGATATTAAAGTGGCTCTATTACGTCACTCTAGGGGCCCCATTGTGACACTCTGGGCTCTCTTGTGACACTAGTGGCTCAATTGTGACACAACGGTGTTTCTGACAGTAGAGTGGCTCTATTGTGACACTAGTCGCTCTATTGTGACACTAACGTGGCTCTACGGTGACACCATGGTGGCTCTATTGTGACATAAAGGAGCGGTATTGTGACAGCGCATGGGCCCTGTTATGACCCTAGCGGCTCTGTTGTGACACAACAGTGTTTCTCTTTTGACAGTCTAGTGGCTCTATTGTTTCAGTGGCGGCAATGTTGTGACACAATAGTGGCTGTATTGTGGCAGTAAAATGGCAGTCTAATTGTTACACTAATGGCTCTACTGTGACACTGGAGTTGCTTGATTGTGATACAATAGTGGCTGTATTGTGACACAATAGTGGATGTACTGTGACCCTAAAGTGTCTCTATGTTGGCATGATAGTGGCTCTATGTGGACATGATTTTGCCTGTATTGTGACACCATAGTGGCTCTATTGTGACACCATTGTAGCTGTATTGTGACATTAGAGTGGCTCTATGGTGACAGTAGCGGCACGATTGTGGCACAATGGTGGCTACATTGTAAAGCTAGAGTAGCTCTATTGTGACACTAGTGGCTCTCTTGTGACATTAGAGTGGCTCTCTTGCAAGATTACAGTGGCTCACTTGTGACTCTATAGCTACTGTGTTGTGACACTATAGCTGCTGTATTGTGACACTCTAGTTGCCCTCTTGTGACAATAGAGTGACTCCATTGTGACCCTCTAGTGGCTCTATTGTGACACAATGGTGGATCTATTAGGACACAATAGTGGCTCTACTGGGGCACTAGAATTGTTTCATTGTGAAAGAAGAATGGCTTTCTTGTGACACTAGAGTGGATGTAGTGTGACACTACAGTGGCAGTATTGTGACACTGTAGTGGTGCTATGGGGACAGTATAGTGGCTCTATTGTTA
>JAVTVJ010006162.1:0-12326 GCA_034509425.1 Eopsaltria australis
TTTTAGGGTGGGATTTTCAGACCGGGATTTTTTTAGGATTGAGGTTTTGGGATGGAGATTTTTTGGGGTAAGGGTGTTTTGGGGTGGAAGTTTTTTGGGGGTGTGGGGTGTTTTGGGGTGGGATTTTTGGGGTGGGATTTTTGGGGTAGGGATTTTTGGACCGGGATTTTTTTAGGATTGAGCTTTCGGGATGGGATTTTTGGGATGGGATTTTTGGGATGGGATTTTTGGGATGGGATTTTTTAGGGTTGGGTTTTTCAGGGTGGGGTTTTTTTTTGGGGTGCATTTTTTGGGGTGGGATTTTTTTAGGATTGAGTTTTTGGGATGGGATTTTTTGGGTTGGGTTTTTCAGGATGGATTTTTTAGGGTCGGGGTTTTCGTACCGGGATTTTTTTTAGGATTGAGCTTTTGGGGTGGGGTTTATTTGGGGCAGGATATTTTTGGGGTGGGGGATTTGAGGGTGGGGATTCTTTTTGGGTTGGGATTCTTGGGGTGGGATTTTTTTAGTATTGAGCTTTTGGGATGGGATTTTTGGGATGGGATTTTTGGGGTTGGGATTTTAGGGTTGGGTTTTTCAGGGTGGGGGTTTTTTTGGGGTGCATTTTTTGGGGTGGGATTTTTTTAGGATTGAGTTTTTGGGATGGGGGTTTTTTTGGGTTGGGTTTTTCAGACTGGGATTTTTTTGGGGTGGGATTTTCGGGACGGGATTTTTTAGGATTGAGTTTTTGGGATGGGGGTTTTTTTGGGTTGGGTTTTTCAGACTGGGATTTTTTTGGGGTGGGATTTTCGGGACGGGATTTTTTTAGGATTGAGTTTTTGGGGTGGGGTTTTTTAGGAGCAGGATTTTTTTGGGGGTGGGGGATTTGAGGGTGGGGATTCTTTTTAGGTTGGGATTTTTGGGGTGGGATTTTTTTAGGATTGAGCTTTTGGGGTGGGATTTTTTGGGGTGGGATTTTTTTGGGTTGGGTTTTTTGGACTGGAATTTTTTGGGGGTAGGGATTTTTGGACCGGGATTTTTTTAGGATTGAGTT
Organism: Eopsaltria australis; assembly: GCA_034509425.1. Lineage (NCBI taxonomy): Eukaryota > Metazoa > Chordata > Aves > Passeriformes > Petroicidae > Eopsaltria > Eopsaltria australis. The sequence goes on from JAVTVJ010006162.1 coordinate 1,032, forward strand.
TTTGGGATGGGATTTTTTTGGGGTTTTGGGGTTTTGGGGTACCTTGAAGAGGGGGTGCTGCGGGGGCAGGGCCAACACCTCTCCCAGCAGGTGAGCCCTGAGCAGGTGCCGGAGACCCCAAAACGCACCTGGGGCTGCCCCTGCCCCCGAGCCCCGCGGCCTCCGGGGGGTTTGGGGTGGGATTTTGGGATGGGATTTTTGGGATGGGATTTTTGGGGTTGGGATTTTAGGGTTGGGTTTTTCAGGGTGGGGGTTTTTTTTGGGGTGCATTTTTTGGGGTGGGATTTTTTTAGGATTGAGCTTTTGGGATGGGATTTTTTGGGTTGGGTTTTTCAGACTGGGATTTTTTTTGGGGTGGGAGTTTCGGACTGGGATTTTTTTAGGATTGAGTTTTTGGGGTGGGGTTTTTTAGGGGCAGGATTTTTGGGTGGGACGGATGGTGGGGGGTTTTAGTTGGGATTTTTGGGTGGGATTTTAGGGCTTGGCTTTTCAGACTGGGATTTTTAAGTGGAGTTTCAGACCGGGATTTTAGGATTGAGCTTGAAGGGTTTTTGGGGTGTGGGTGCTCTTTGGGGTGGGATTTTTAGGGTTGGGTTTTTTGGGCCAGGATTCTTTTGGGGTGGGATTTTTGGGATGGGATTTTTTTGGGGGCAGGTTTTTCTTGGGCTGAGGGTAGTTTGGGGTGAGATTTTTTAGGGTTGGGTTTTTCGGACTGGGATTTTTTTGGGGTGGGATTTTCGGACCGGGATTTTTTTAGGATTGAGGTTTTGGGATGGAGATTTTTTGGGGTAAGGGTGTTTTGGGGTGGGATTTTTTTGGGGTGTGTGGGGGTTTTTGGGGTGGGATTTTTTTGGGTTAGGTTTTTTGGGCCAGGATTCTTTTGAGGTGGGGTTTTTTTGGGTTGGGATTTTCAGACCGCAGTTTTTTTAGGATTGAGCTTTCGGGATGGGATTTTTTTTGGGGTTTTGGGGTTTTGGGGTACCTTGAAGAGGGGGTGCTGCGGGGGCAGGGCCAACACCTCTCCCAGCAGGTGAGCCCTGAGCAGGTGCCGGAGACCCCAAAACGCACCTGGGGCTGCCCCTGCCCCCGAGCCCCGCGGCCTCCAGGGGGTTTGGGGTGGGATTTTTGGGATGGGATTTTTGGGATGGATTTTTGGGATGGATTTTTTTGGGGTTGAGTGTTTTGGGATGGGATTTTTGGGATGGGATTTTTGGGATGGGATTTTTTGGATGGATTTTTCTGGGGTTGAGTGTTTTGGGATGGGATTTTTTAGGGTTGGGTTTTTCAGGGTGGGGTTTTTTTTTGGGGTGCATTTTTTGGGGTGGGATTTTTTTAGGATTGAGTTTTTGGGATGGGATTTTTTGGGTTGGGGATCTGAGGGTGATGTTTTCTTTTTGGGTTGGGTTTTTCAGGATGGATTTTTTAGGGTCGGGGTTTTCGTACCGGGATTTTTTTTAGGATTGAGCTTTTGGGGTGGGGTTTTTTTGGGTTGGGTTTTTCAGACTGGGATTTTTTTGGGGTGGGATTTTCGGGGCAGGATTTTTTTAGGACAGAGTTTTGGGTGGGATTTTTTTAAAGTTTTTTGGGTGGGGGATTGAGGGTGGGGTTTCTTTTTAGGTTGGGATTTTTGGGTTGGGATTTTTGGAGTGGGATTTTTTAGGATTGAGCTTTTGGGATGGGATTTTTGGGATGGGATTTTTGGGGTGGGGGATCTGAGGGTGATGTTTTCTTTTTGGCTTGGGTTTTTCAGGATGGATTTTTTAGGGTCGGGGTTTTCGTATCAAGATTTTTTTTAGGATTGAGCTTTTGGGGTGGGATTTTTGGGGTGGGATTTTTTTTGGGGTGGGATTTTTTTGGGGTGGGATTTTTTGAAGCAGGGCTTTTTTTGGGTTGGGTTTTTTGGACTGGAATTTTTTTGGGGTAGGGATTTTTGGACCGGGATTTTTTTAGGATTGAGCTTTCGGGATGGGATTTTTGGACCGGGATTTTTTTGGGGTGGGATTTTGGATGGGACGGGACGGGATTTTAAGTGAGGGTGCTTGGGGTGGACTTTAGGGTTGGGTTTTTCTAGGTGGGGGATTTTTGGGGTGCATTTTTGGGGTGGGATTTTTAGACTGAGCTTTTGGGTGGATTTTTGGGTGGGATTTTGGGTGGGAGTTTTTGGGTTGTTTATTTTGGACTGGGATTGTTTTAGGGTGGGATTTTCAGACCGGGATTTTTTTAGGATTGAGCTTTTAGGATAGGATTTTTGGGGTGGGATTATTTAGGGTTGGGTTTTTCAGGGCAGGATTGTTTTGGGTTGGGTTTTTCGGACTGGGATTTTTTTGGGGTGGGATTTTCGGGGTGGGATTTTTTGGGTTGGGTTCTTCAGACTGGGATTTTTTTAGGATTGAGCTTTTGGCTTGGGATTTTTGGGGTGGGAGTTTTTGGGTTGAGTTCTTCAGACTGGGATTTTTTTGGGGTGGGGGGTTTGGGGCCAGGATTTTTTTGGGTTGGGATTTTTGGACCAGGATTTTTTTAGGATTGAGTTTTTGGGGTGGGATTTTTGGGGTGGGATTTTTTTAGGGTTGTGGGAATTTTGGGACAGATTTTTTTGGGATGGGATTTTTGGACTGGGATTTTTTTGGGATGGGATTTTCAGACCGCGATTTTTTTAGGATTGAGCTTTTGGGATGGGATTTTCGGGCCGGGATTTTTTTGGGATGGGATTTTTGGACCGGGATTTTTTCGGGATGGGATTTTTTTTGGGGTTTTGGGGTACCTTGAAGAGGGGGTGCTGCGGGGGCAGGGCCAACACCTCTCCCAGCAGGTGAGCCCTGAGCAGGTGCTGGAGACCCCAAAACGCACCTGGGGCTGCCCCTGCCCCCGAGCCCCGCGGCCTCCAGGGGGTTTGGGGTGGGATTTTTGGGATGGGATTTTGTTAGGATTGAGCTTTTGGGATGGGGATTTTTTGGGGTGAGGGTGTTTTGGGATGGGAGCTTTTTGGGGGTGTGGGGTGTTTTGGGGTGGGATTTTTTGGGTTGGGTTTTTTGGGCCAGGATTCTTTTGGGGTGGGATTTTTGGGGTAGGGATTTTTGGACCGGGATTTTTTTAGGATTGAGCTTTCGGGATGGGATTTTTGGACCGGGATTTTTTTGGGATGGGATTTTTTTGGGGTTTTGGGGTACCTTGAAGAGGGGGTGCTGCGGGGGCAGCTGCCGCAGCGTGGCCAGGGCGAACACCTCTCCCAGCAGGTGAGCCCGGAGCAGGTGCGTGAGCCCCTCGTGCACCTGGAACTCGGCGCTGCGCACCCAGGCCTTGGCCAGGGCCCACACCCAGGGGGGGTCCCCGGGCAGGAAAATGGGGGCGTCGGGACCGGGCTGCTGAGAGAGCTGGGGGGAACCCCAAAAGGGAGTGAGGAACCCCAGAAAGTACAGAGAGAACCCCAAAGTTAATGGGGAACCCCAGAAAGGGAATGGGGAACCCCAAAAGGGAGTGGGGAACCCCAGAAAGGGAGTGGGGAACCCCAAAGTTAATGGGGAACATCAAAAAGTACAGAGAGAACCCCAAAAAGTACAGAGAGAATCCCAAAAAGGTAATGGGGAACCCCAAAAAATACAGAGAGAATCCCAAAGTTAATGGGGAACCCCAAAAGGGAGTGGAGAACCCCAAAAGGGAATGGGGAACCCCAAAAGGGAGTGGGGAACCCCAGAAGGGAGTGGAGAACACCAAAATTAATGGGGAACCCCAAAATTAATGGGGAACCCCAAAAGGGAATGGGGAACACCAAAAGGGAGTGGGGAACCCCAAAGTTAATGGGGAACCCCAAAAAGTACAGAGAGAACCCCAAAGTTAATGGGGAACCCCAAAAGGGAGTGGAGAACCCCAAAAGGGAATGGGGAACCCCAAAAGGGAGTGGGGAACCCCAGAAGGGAGTGGAGAACACCAAAATTAATGGGGAACCCCAAAATTAATGGGGAACCCCAAAAGGGAATGGGGAACACCAAAAAATACAGAGAGAATCCCAAAGTTAATGGGGAACCCCAAAAGGGAGTGGGGAACCCCAAAGTTAATGGGGAACCCCAGAAAGGGAGTGGGGAACCCCAAAAGGGAGTGGGGAACCCCAAAATTAATGGGGAACACCAAAAATGGAATGGGGAACCCCAAAATTAATGGGGAACCCCAAAAGGGAATGGGGAACACCAAAGTTAATGGGGAACATCAAAAAGTACAGAGAGAACCCCAAAAAGTTAATGGGGAACCCAAAAAGGGAATGGGGAACCCAAAAAGGGAATGGGGAACCCCAAAAGGGAGTGGAGAACCCCAGAAAGGGAATGGGGAACCCCAAAGTTAATGGGGAACATCAAAAGGGAATGGGGAACCCCAGAAAGTACAGAGAGAATCCCAAAAAGTACAGAGAGAATCCCAAATAGTTCAGGGAAAATCCCAAAAAATTTGTAAGGAATCCCAAAAAGGTCAGAGGGAACCCCAAAAAGTTAATGGGGAATCCCAAAAAGTTAATGGGCCACAATTTCCCCCAAATCCCCCATTCCCAGTGGGAATCCCCCCCCAGTTCTGGATCCCTTCCCACTCTCAGCTCCCCCCAGTTTTGGGTTCTTCCCCCATTTCTGGTGCTCCTCTCCCCGTTTTTGGGGTCCCTCTCCCCATTTTTGGGGTCCCCCATCCCATTTCCGGGGTCCCCCGTGCCGTTTTCGGGGTCCCCGTGGCTCTGGGGTCTCACCTGGATGGCGAGGGGCCGCAGTTCCCCCAAATCCCCCATTCCCAGTGGGAATCCCCCCCATATCAGATTCACCCATCCCATTTTTAGGGTCCCCCATCCCATTTTCGGGGTCCCCCACCCTGTTTTCGGTGTCCCCGGGGGTTTTGGGGTCTCACCTGGATGGGATCAGAGCCACTGCCCTCCAAATCCCCCATTCCCAGTGGGAATCCCCCAATGCCAGATTCCCCATCCCATTTTTGGGGTCCCTCTCCCCATTTTTAGGGTCCCCCATCCCATTTTTAGGGTCCCTCTCCCCATTTTTAGGGTCCCCCATCCCATTTTCGGGGTCCCCCATCCCATTTCTGGGGTCCCCAGGGTTTTGGGGTCTCACTTGACATGAAATGCAGTCTCCAACTTCCCCATTCCTGTGGGAACTCCCCATATCAGGATTCCTCTATCCCATTTTTTGGGGGTCCTCTCCCATTTTGGGGTCCCCCATCCCATTTTTAGGGTCCTTCCTCATTTTAGGGTCCCCTATCCCATTTTCAGGGTCCTATCCTATTTTCGGGTCCTATCCCATTTTCGGGTCCTCTTCCCCATTTTGGGATCCTCTCCATTTCAGGGTCCTCTCATCCCATTTTTAGGGTCCCCATCCCATTTTCAGGGTCCTCTCTCTCATTTTCGGGTCCCCTATCCCATTTTTAGGGTCCCCCATCCCATTGGGTCTCTCTCCATTTTCGTCCCCATCTCATTTCTGGGGTCCCTAGGTTTTGGGGTCTCACCTGAGTTTTAGTAGGGCCCAGTCTCCCAAATCCCCATTCCCAGTGTGGGAATCCTCCATATCAGATTCCTCCATCCCATTTTCGGGGTCCCCCATCCCATTTTCAGGGTCCCCCATCCCATTTCTGGGGTCCCCCATCCCATTTCTGGGGTCCCTCTCCCCATTTTTAGGGTCCCCCATCCCGTTTTTGGGGTCCCCAGGGTTTTGGGGTCTCACCTGGATGGCGAGAGGCCGCACTTCCCCCAAATCCCCCATTCCCAGTGGGAATCCCCCAATGCCAGATTCCCCATCCCATTTTCGGGGTCCCTCTCCCCATTTTTAGGGTCCCCCATCCCATTTTTGGGGTCCCCCATCCCATTTTTAGGGTCCCTCTCCCCATTTTTAGGGTCCCTCTCCCCATTTTTAGGGTCCCCATCCCATTTTTAGGGTCCCTCTCCCCATTTTTAGGGTCCCTCTCCCCATTTCTGGGGTCCCCCATCCCATTTTTAGGGTCCCTCTCCCCATTTTCAGGGTCCCCATCCCATTTTCGGGGTCCCCCATCCCATTTTTAGGGTCCCTCTCCCCATTTTTAGGGTCCCCCATCCCGTTTCTGGGGTCCCCAGGGTTTTGGGGTCTCACCTGGATGGCGAGGGGCCGCAGTTCCCCCAAATCCCCCATTCCCAGTGGGAATCCCCCCCATATCAGATTCCCCATCCCATTTCCGGGGCCCCCCATCCCATTTTCGGGGTCTCTCTCCCCATTTTCGGGGTCCCCCATCCCATTTCTGGGGTCCCCCATCCCATTTCCGGGGCCCCCCATCCCATTTTCGGGGTCTCTCTCCCCATTTTCGGGGTCCCCCATCCCATTTCTGGGGTCCCCCATCCCATTTTCGGGGTCCCCCATCCCATTTCTGGGGTCCCCCATCCCATTTTCGGGGTTCCCCATCCCATTTTAGGGTCCCTCTCCCATTTTTTAGGTCCTCTATCCCATTTTTCGTCCTTTCCCCATTTTTGTCCCCTAATTGCTGGGGTCCCCATCCCATTTTGGGGTCCCCATCCCATTTTCGGGTTCCCATCCCATTTTTAGGGTCCCCATCTCTATTTTCGGGTCCCCATCCCATTTTCGGGTCCCTCCTATTTTCGGGGTCCCCATCCCATTTTTAGTCCCTCTCCTATTTTTGGGTCCTCCATTTTCGGGGTCCCTGTGGTTCTTGGGGTCTCACCCTGATGGCTAGGCCACAATTTCCAAACTCTATTCCCAGTGGGAATCCCCCAATGCCAGATTCCCCCATCCCATTTTTGGGGTCCCTCTCCCCATTTTCAGGGTCCCCCATCCCATTTTTAGGGTCCCTCTCCCCATTTTTAGGGTCCCCCATCCCATTTCTGAGGTCCCCCATCCCATTTTCGGGGTCCCTCTCCCCATTTTCGGGGTCCCCCATCCCATTTCTGGGGTCCCCAGGGTTTTGGGGTCTCACCTGGATGGCGAGGGGCCGCACTTCCCCCAAATCCCCCATTCCCAGTGGGAATCCCCCAATGCCAGATTCCCCCATCCCATTTTCGGGGTCCCTCTCCCCATTTTCGGGGTTCCCCATCCCATTTTTAGGGTCCCTCTCCCCATTTTCAGGGTCCCCCATCCCATTTTCGGGGTCCCTCTCATTTTCGGGGTCCTCTATCCCATTTTTCGGGTCCCCATCCCAAGCTTTGGGGTCCCCAGGGTTTTGGGCACCTTGGATGGCTTAGGGGTTTAGTTCCCCCAAATCCCATTCCCAGTGTGGAATCCTCTCATATCAGATTCCCCATCCTATTTTTAGGGTCCCATCCCATTTTCAGGGTCCCCCATCCCATTTTCGGGGTCCCTCTCCCCATTTTCGGGGTCCCCCATCCCATTTTCGGGGTCCCCCATCCCGTTTCTGGGGTCCCCAGGGTTTTGGGGTCTCACCTGGATGGCGAGGGGCCGCAGTTCCCCCAAATCCCCCATTCCCAGTGGGAATCCCCCCCATATCAGATTCCCCATCCCATTTTTAGGGTCCCTCTCCCCATTTTCGGGGTCCCCCATCCCATTTTTAGTTTCCCCCCCCCCATTTTCGGGGTCCCCCATCCCATTTTCGGGGTCCCTCTCCCCATTTTCTGGGGTCCCTCTCCCCATTTTCGGGGTCCCCCATGCCGTTTCTGGGGTCCCCAGGGTTTTGGGGTCTCACCTGGATGGCGAGGGGCCGCAGTTCCCCCAAATCCCCCATTCCCAGTGGGAATCCCCCCCACATCAGATTCCCCCATCCCATTTTTGGGGTCCCTCTCCCCATTTTTAGGGTCCCTCTCCCCATTTTCAGGGTCCCCCATCCCATTTTCGGGGTCCCTCTCCCATTTTTGGGGTCCCTCTCCCCATTTTTAGGGTCCCCCATCCCATTTTCGGGGTCCCCCATCCCATTTTTAGGGTCCCTCTCCCCATTTTTAGGGTCCCCATCCCATTTTTAGGGTCCCCATCCCATTTTCAGGGTCCCCCATCCCATTTTCGGGGTCCCCCATCCCATTTTCGGGGTCCCCCATGCCGTTTCTGGGGTCCCCAGGGTTTTGGGGTCTCACCTGGATGGCGAGGGGCCGCAGTTCCCCGTCGGGGCGCTGGTGCAGGAGGCACAGGGGGGCGGCCACGAAGGTGGGGCGGCCGTCGATGAGCGCCGTGGGGAGCCCCTGCAGCACCCCGTAATCCGCCAGGTAGATGTTCCCTGCCTGGGGGGACCCCAAAAAACACACTGAACCCCAAAACATATCGGGGAACCCCCAAAAAATATGGGGGAACCCACAAAATATGGGAGTGACCCCAAAAATCCGGGGGAAGCCCCAAAGTCCTGGGAAAAACCCCAAGAATTTGGGAATTACCCCAAATCCCAGCACCTCACAATCGGCCAGGTGGGTGTTCCCCGCCTGGGGGCACCCCAAAAAACAGACTGAACCCCAAAAAAATATCGGGGAACCCCAAAACATATCGGGGAACCCCAAAAAAATATGGGGGAATCCCCAAAAATCCAGAGAGAAAACCCCCAAAATTACCCAAATCCTGGGGTATCCCCAAATCCCAGCACCCCACAATCGGCCAGGTGGGTGTTCCCTGCCTGGGGGAACCCCAAAAACCAGAGTGAACCCCAAAAAGTATGGGGGAACCCACAAAAATATGGGGGAACCCACAAAAATCCGGGGGGATCCCCAAGATCCAGGGAGAAAACCCCAAAACCTGAGGTATCCCCAAATCCCAGCACCCCACAATCGGCCAGGTGGGTGTTACCTGCCTGGGGGGACCCCAAAAAACACACTGAACCCCAAAACATATTGGGGAACCCCCAAAACATTTAGGGGACCCCCCAAAAATATGGGAATGGCCCCAAAAATATGGGGGAAGCCCCAAAAATCCTGGGAGAAAAACACCAAATCCTGGGGTATCCCCAAATCCCAGCACCCCCCAATCGGCCAGGGGGGTGTTACCTGCCTGGGGGGACCCCAAAAACCAGAGTGAACCCCAAAAATTATGGAGGAACGCCCAAAAATATGGGAATGACCCCAAAAATATGGGGGAAGCCTCAAAAATCCAGAGAGAAAACCCCCAAAATTACCCAAATCCTGGGGTATCCCCAAATCCCAGCACCCCACAATCGGCCAGGTAGATGTTCCCTGCCTGGGGGGACCCCAAAAAACACACTGAACCCCAAAAAATATGGGAATGACCCCAAAAATTCCAGGGGAACCACCAGATCCTGGGAAAAACCCCCAAAAACTGGGAAAAACCCCAAAATTACCCAAATCCTGAGGTATCCCCAAATCCCAGCACCCCACAATCGGCCAGGTGGGTGTTCCCTGCCTGGGGGGACCCCAAAAACCAGAGTGAACCCCAAAAAACACACTGAATCCCAAAACATATCGGGGAACCCCAAAAAAAAATATGGGGGAACCCAAAAAATATGGGGGAATTCCCAGATCCTGGGAAAAACCCCAAAAACCTGGGAATTACCCCAAATCCCAGCACCTCACAATCAGCCAGGTGGGTGTTCCCTGCCTGGGGGGACCCCAAAAACCACACTGAACCCCAAAACATATCGGGGAACCCCAAAACATATGGGAATGACCCCAAAAACCTGGGGAGAATCCCAGATCCACAAAGAAAACCCCAAAATCCTGGGAATAACCCCAAATCCCAGCACCCCACAATCGACCAGGTGGGTGTTCCCTGCCTGGAGGCACCTCAAAAACCAGAGTGAACCCCAAAAAATATCGGGGAACCCCAAAAAAATCCGGGGGAAGCCCCAAAGTCCTGGGAAAAACCTCAAAAACCTGGGAATTACCCCAAATCCCAGCACCCCACAATCGGCCAGGTGGGTGTTCCCTGCCTGGGGGCACCCCAAAAAACACACTGAACCCCAAAACATATCGGGGAACCCCCAAAACATATCGGGGAACCCCCAAAAATATGGGAATGACCCCAAAAATCCTGGGAGAAAAACACCAAATCCTGGGGTATCCCCAAATCCCAGCACCCCACAATCGGCCAGGTGGGTGTTCCCTGCCTGGAGGGACCCCAAAAACCACACTGAACCCCAAAACATATCGGGGAACCCCACAAAAATAGGGGAATGACCCCAAAAATATGGGGGAAGCCCCAAAAATCCAGAGAGAAAACCCCCAAAATGACCCAAATCCTGGGGTATCCCCAAATCCCAGCACCCCCCTATCGGCCAGGTGGGTGTTCCCTGCCTGGGGGGACCCCAAAAAACACACTGAACCCCAAAACATATCGGGGAACCCCCAAAACATATGGGGGAACCCACAAAAATCCAGGGGGATCCCCGAGATCCAGGGAGAAAACCCCAAAACCTGAGGTATCCCCAAATCCCAGCACCCCACAATCGGCCAGGTAGATGTTCCCTGCCTGGGGGGACCCCAAAAAACCAGAGTGAACCCCAAAAAACACACTGAACCCCAAAACATATCGGGGAACCCCAAAACATATGGGGGAATCCCCAAAAATCCAGAGAGAAAACCCCCAAAATTACCCAAATCCTGGGAATTACCCCAAATCCCAGCACCCCACAATCGGCCAGGTGGGTGTTCCCTGCCTGGGGGGACCCCAAAAAACACACTGAACCCCAAAACATATCGGGGAACCCCCAAAACATATGGGGGAACCCACAAAAATCCAGGGGGATCCCCGAGATCCAGGGAGAAAACCCCAAAACCTGAGGTATCCCCAAATCCCAGCACCCCACAATCGGCCAGGTAGATGTTCCCTGCCTGGGGGGACCCCAAAAAACCAGAGTGAACCCCAAAAAACACACTGAACCCCAAAACATATCGGGGAACCCCAAAACATATGGGGGAATCCCCAAAAATCCAGAGAGAAAACCCCCAAAATTACCCAAATCCTGGGAATTACCCCAAATCCCAGCACCCCACAATCGGCCAGGTGGGTGTTCCCTGCCTGGGGGGACCCCAAAAAACACACTGAACCCCAAAACATATCGGGGAACCCCCAAAACATATGGGGGAACCCACAAAAATCCAGGGGGAACCCAAAAAATATGGGGGAACTCCCAGATCCTGGGAAAAACCTCAAAAACCTGGGAATAACCCCAAATCCCAGCACCCCACAATCGGCCAGGTGGGTGTTCCCTGCCTGGGGGGACCCCAAAAACCAGAGTGAACCCTAAAAACTATAGGGGAACCCCAAAACATATCGGGGAACCCCCAAAAATATGGGAATGGCCCCAAAAATCTGGGGGAAGCCCCAAAGTCCTGGGAAAAACCCCAAAAACCTGGGAATAACCCCAAATCCCAGCACCCCACAATCGGCCAGG
>JAVTVJ010006165.1:0-13851 GCA_034509425.1 Eopsaltria australis
TCAATGGGGATGAATTTGGAATAAAAACGCTCCATTTGGGTGAAAAAGTCAACGCTGGATGGAAAAATCAAGGTTTGATCTCAACAGGGATGAGTTTTGAGATAAAAACGCTACAATTGGATGGAAAAGTCAACGTTGGGTGAAAAAGTCAATATTGGACCTCAACGGGGACAAATTTTGGGATAAAAACGCCCCCGTTGGACCAAACCGGAATAGTTTGGTCAATGGGGGTGAATTTTTGGTATGAAAACGTCCCAATTGGGTGAAAAAGTCAACGTTGGATGGAAAAGTCAAGGTTGGAACTCGACAGGGATGAGTTTTGGGATAAAAACGCTCCAATTGGACGGAAAAGTCAACTTGGGTGGAAAAGCCAATATTACCCAATGGGGACAAACTTTAGGATAAAAACACCCCAATTGGGTAGAAAAGTCACCGTAGGACATCAACGAGGATGGATTTGGAATAAAAATGCCCAGTTGGGTGGAAAAGACAACACTGGGCCTCAAGGGGGATGGATTTTTGGATAAAAACACCCAGTTGGGTGGAAAAGTCAAGATTCACCATCAATGGGACAAATTTCGGGATAAAAACGCTCCCTTTGGACCAAACCCCAAGATTTTGGTCAATGGGGAAGAATTTTGGGGTAAAAACTCCCTAATTGTATGGAAAAGTCAATGTTGGACCCCAATGGGGATGAATTTGGGGTAAAAAGGCCCAGTTGGGTGGAAAAGCCAATGTTGGGTGGAAAAGTCAAGGTTCAACATCAATGGGACAAATTTTGGGATAAAAACGCCCTCGTGGGATCAAAACCCACGACTTTGGTCAATGGGGATGAATTTGGGGATAAAAATGCTCCAATTGGGTAGAAAAGTCAACGCTAAGTTTATGAGGATGGATTTGTGATAAAAATGCCCCAATTGGGTGGAAAAGTCAGTGTTGGGTGGAAAGGTCAATGTTCAACATCAATGGGACAAATTTTGAGATAAAAACGCCCCCGTTGGACCAAACCCCAAGATTTTGGTCAATGGGGATGAATTCTGGGATAAAAACGCTCCAATTGATGGAAAAGTCAACGTTGGGTGGAAAACTCAATATTGGACCTCAATGGGGACAAATATTAGGATAAAAACGCCCCCATCCTACCAAAACCCAATATTTTGGTCAATGGGGGTGAATTTTGGGATGAAAACGCCCCAATTGGGTGAAAAAGTCAACGTTGGATGGAAAAGTCAAGGTTGGAACTCAACAGGGATGAGTTTTGGGATAAAAGCGCTCCAATTGGACTGAAGATTCAACATTGGTTGGAAAAGCCAATATTGGACCTCAATGGGGACAAATTTCAAGATAAAAACGCCCTCGTTGGACCAAACCCCAACATTTTGGTCAATGGGGAAGAATTTTGGGGTAAAAATGCTCCAATTGGGTGATAAAGTCAAGGTTGGAAATCAACAAGGATGAATTTTGAATAAAAAGGCCCAGTTGGGTGGGAAAGCGAAGGTTGGGTGGAAAAGTCATAGTTCAATGTCAATGGGACAAATTTTAAGATAAAAACGCTCGCTTTGGACCAAACCCCAAGATTTTGGGCAATGGGGAAGAATTTTGGGGTAAAAACTGCCTAATTGTATGGGAAAGTCAATGTTGGACCTCAATGGGGATGAATTTGGGGTAAAAAGGCCCAGTTGGGTGGAAAAGCCAATGTTGGGTGGAAAAGTCAAGGTTCAACATCAATGGGACAAATTTTGGGATAAAAACGCCCCCGTTGGATCAAAACCCACGACTTTGGTCAATGGGATGAATTTTGGGATAAAAACGCTCCAATTGGGTAGAAAAGTCAACGCTGGATGGAAAAAAACTGGCGGTTGATCCTCAACAGGGATGAGTTTTGGGATAAAACGCCCAATTGATGGAAAAGTCAACGCTAGTGGAAAAGCCATCATTGGACCTCAATGGGGACAAATTTTAGGATAAAAACGCCCCCATCCTACCAAAACCCTAGATTTTGGTCAATGGGGGTGAATTTTGGGATGAAACGCCCCAATGGGTGAAAAAGTCAACGTTGGATGGAAAAGTCAAGGTTGGAACTCAACAGGGGTGAGTTTTGCGATAAAAGCGCTCCAATTGGACGGAAGATTCAGCATTAGTTTGAAAAGCCAATATCGGACGTCAATGGGGACAAATTTCGGGATAAAACCGCCCCCGTTGGACCAAACCCCAACATTTTGGTCAATGGGGAAGAATTTTGGGGTGAAAATGCTCCAATTGGGTAGAAAAGTCAATGTTGGAAATCAACAAGGATGGATTTTTGGGTAAAAAGGCCCAGTTGGGTGGGAAAGCGAAGGTTGGGTGGAAAAGTCATAGTTCAATGTCAATGGGACAAATTTTGGGATAAAAACGCTCCCTTTGGACCAAACCCCAAGATTTTGGTCAATGGGAAAGAATTTTGGGGTAAAAACTCCCTAATTGTATGGAAAAGTCAATGTGGGACCTCAATGGGGATGAATTTGGGGTAAAAAGGCCCAGTTGGGTGGAAAAGCCAATGTTGGGTGGAAAAGTCAAGGTTCAACATCAATGGGACAAATTTTGGGATAAAAACGCCCCCGTTGGAACAAAACCCACGACTTGGGTCAATGAAGATGAATTTTGGGATAAAAACGCTCCAATTGGGTAGAAAAGTCAAAGTTGGGCATCAATGAAGATGGATTTGTGATAAAAATGCCCCAAATTGGGTGGAAAAGTCAGTGTTGGGTGGAAAGGTCAATGTTCAACATCAATGGGACAAATTTTGAGATAAAAACGCCCCCGTTGGACCAAACCCCAAGATTTTGGTCAATGGGGTTGAATTTTGAGATAAAAACGCTCCATTTGGTTAAAAAGTCAACGTTGGATGGAAAAGTCAAGGTTGGATCTCAACAGGGATGAGTTTTGCGATAAAAACGCTCCAATTGGACGGAAAAGTCAACGTTGGGTGGAAAAGCCAATATTGGACTTCAATGGGGACAAATTTTAGGATAAAAACGCCCCAATTGGGTAGAAAAGTCAACGTCGGACATCAACGAGGATGGATTTGGAATAAAAATGCCCAGTTGGGTGGAAAAGCCAACGCTGGGCCTCAAGGGGGATGGATTTTTGGATAAAAACACCCAGTTGGGTGGAAAAGTCAAGATTCAACATCAATGGGACAAATTTCGGGATAAAAACGCTCCCTTTGGACCAAACCCCAAGATTTTGGTCAATGGGGAAGAATTTTGGGGTAAAAACTCCCTAATTGTATGGAAAAGTCAATGTTGGACCTCAATGGGGATGAATTTGGGGTAAAAAGGCCCAGTTGGGTGGAAAAGCCAATGTTGGGTGGAAAAGTCAAGGTTCAACATCAATGGGACAAATTTTGGGATAAAAACGCCCCCGTTGGATCAAAACCAAAGACTTTGGTCAATGGGGATGAATTTTGGGATAAAAATGCTCCAATTGGGTAGAAAAGTCAACGTTAAGTTTATGAGGATGGATTTGTGATAAAAATGCCACAATTGGGTGGAAAAGTCAGTGTTGGGTGGAAAGGTCAGTGTTCAACATCAATGGGACAAATTTTTGGATAAAAATGCCCCCGTTGGATCAAACCCCAAGATTTTGGTCAATGGGGATGAATTTTGGGATAAAAACGCTCCATTTGGGTGAAAAAGTCAACGCTGGATGGAAAAATCAAGGTTGGATCTCAACAGGGATGAGTTTTGGGATAAAAACGATCCAATTGGATGGAAAAGTCAATGTTGGGGGAAAAAGTCAATATTGGACCTCAACGGGGACAAATTTTGGGATAAAAACGCCCCCGTTGGACTAAACCGGAAGAGTTTGGTCAATGGGGGTGAATTTTTGGTATGAAAACGTCCCAATTGGGTGAAAAAGTCAACGTTGGATGGAAAAGTCAAGGTTGGAACTCGACAGGGATGAGTTTTGGGATAAAAACGCTCCAATTTGTCGGAAAAGTCAACGTTGGGTGGAAAAGCCAATATTTGACTTCAATGGGGACAAATTTTAGGATAAAAACTTCCCAATTGGGTAGAAAAGTCAACGTCTAACGTCAACGAGGATGGATTTGGAATAAAAATGCCCAGTTGGGTGGAAAAGCCAACGCTGGGCCTCAATGGGGATGGATTTTTGGATAAAAACACCCAGTTGGGTGACAAGTCAGATTCAATCATGCAATGGGACAATTTCGGGATAAAAAACGTTCATTGGACGGCAAACCCCAAGATTTTTGGTCAATGGGAAGAATTTTGGGGTAAAAACTCCTAATTGTATGGAAAGTCAATGTTGGACCTATGGGGATGAATTTGGGGGTAAAAAGGCTAGTTGGGTGGAAACAGCCAATGTTGGGTGGAAAAGTCAGGTCAACATCAATGGGAAAATTTTTTGGGATAAAAACGCCCCGTTGGATAAAACCCACGACTTTCGCCAATGGGGATGAATTTTGGGATAAAAATGCTCCAATTGGGTAGAAAAGTAAACGTTAAGTTTATGAGGATGGATTTGTGATAAAAATGCCCCAATTGGGTGGAAAAGTCAGTGTTGGGTGGAAAGGTCAATGTTCAACATCAAATGGGAAAAATTTTGAGATAAAAACGCCCCCGTTGGACCAAACCCCAAGATTTTGGTCAATGGGGATGAATTTTGGGATAAAAACGCTCCATTTGGGTGAAAAAGTCAACGCTGGATGGAAAAATCAAGGTTGGATCTCAACAGGGATGAGTTTTTGGATAAAAACGCTCCAATTGGATGGAAAAGTCAACGTTGGGTGGAAAAGCCAATATTGGACCTCAATGGGGACAAATTTTAGGATAAAAACGCCCCCATCCTACCAAAACCCAAGATTTTGGTCAATGGGGTGAATTTTGGGATGAAAACGCCCCAATTGGGTGAAAAAGTCAACGTTGGATGGAAAAGTCAAGGTTGGAACTCAACAGGGATGAGTTTTGGGATAAAAACGCTCCAATTGGACGGAAAATTGAACATTGGGTGGAAAAGCCAATATTGGACCTCAATGGGGACAAATTTTGGGATAAAAACGCCCCCGTTGGACCAAACCCCAACATTTTGGTCAATGGGGATGAATTTTGGGAAAAAAATGCTCCAATTGGACGGAAAAGTCAACATTGGGTGGAAAACTCAATATTGGACTTCAAGGGGGAACAATTTTGGGATAAAAACGCCCCCGTTGGACCAAACCCCAAGACTTTGGTCATGGGGAAGAATTTTGGGGTAAAAATGCTCCAATTGGGTAGAAAAGTCAAGGTTGGAAATCAACAAGGATGAATTTTGGGTAAAAAGGCCGAGTTGGGTGGGAAAGCCAACGCTGGCTGCTCAAGGGGGATGGATTTTGGAATAAAAAACACCCAGTTGGGTGGAAAAGTCAAGAATTCACATCAATGGGACAAATTTCGGGATAAAAACGCCCCCCGTTGGACCAAACCCCAAGACTTTGGTCAATGGGGATGAATTTTGGGATAAAACGCTCCAGTTGGGTGAAAAAGTCAACGCTGGATGGAAAAGTCAAGGTTGGATCTCAACAGGGATGAGTTTTAAGATAAAAACGCTCCAATTGGATGGAAAAGTCAACGTTGGGTGAAAAAGTCACTATTGGACTTAAATGGGGACAAATTTCAGGATAAAAACGCCCCGTTGGACCAAACCCCAACATTTTGGTCAATGGGGATGAATTTTTGGGATAAAAATGCCCCAGTTGTGTGGAAAAGCCAATGTTGGGTGAAGAAGTCAAGGTTCAACATCAATGGGACAAATTTTGGGATAAAAACGCCCCCGTTGGACCAAACCCCTACAATTTTGCAATTGGGGATGATATTTTGGGATAAAAATGCTCCAATTGGGTAGAAAAGTAAAAGTCGGGCTTCAATGAGGATGGATTTGTGATAAAAATGCCCCAATTGGGTGGAAAAGTCAGTGTTGGGTGGAAAGGTCAATGTTCAACATCAATGGGACAAATTTTGAGATAAAAACGCCCCCGTTGGACCAAACCCCAAGATTTTGGTCAATGGGGATGAATTTTGAGATAAAAACTCTCCAGTTGGGTGAAAAAGTAAACGACGGATGGAAAAATCAAGGTTGGATCTCAACAGGGATGAGTTTTGGGATAAAAACGCTCCAATTGGACGGAAAAGTCAACGTTGGGTGAAAAAGTAAATATTGGACCTCAATGGGGACAAATTTTGGGATAAAAACTCCCCCATACCACCAAAACCTAAGATTTTGGTCAATGGGGGTTAATCTTGGGATAAAAACACCCCAATTGGGTTAAAAAGTCAACGCTGGATGGAAAAGTCAAGGTTGGAACTCAACAGGGAGGAGTTTTGGGATAAAAACGCTCCAATTGGACGGAAAATTCAACATGGGGTGGAAAAGCCAATATTGGACCTCAATGGGGACAAATTTTAGGATAAAAACGCCCTCGTTGGACCAAACCCCAACATTTTGGTCAATGGGGATGAATTTTTGGGATGAAAACGTCCCAATTGGGTGAAAAAGTCAACGCTGGATGGAAAAAACCAAGGTTGGATCTCAACAGGGATGAGTTTTGGGATAAAAACGATCCAATTGGATGGAAAAGTCAGCGTTAGTTGAAACAGTCAATATTGGACCTCAATGGGGACAAATTTTGGGATAAAAACGCCCCCGTTGGACCTAACCGGAAGAGTTTAGTCAATGGGGATGAATTTTGGAATAAAAACGCTCCAGTTGGGTGAAAAAGTCAACGCTGGATAAAAAAGTCAAGGTTGGATCTCAACAGGGATGAGTTTTGGGATAAAAACGCTCCAATTGGACGGAAAAGTCAACTTGGGTGGAAAAGCCAATATTGGACTTCAATGGGGACAAATTTTAGGATAAAAACGCCCCAATTGGGTAGAAAAGTCAACGTCGGACATCAACGAGGATGGATTTGGAATAAAAATGCCCAGTTGGGTGGAAAGCCAACGCTGGGCCTCAAGGGGGATGGATTTTTGGATAAAAACACCCAGTTGGGTGGAAAAGTCAAGATTCAACATCAATGGGACAAATTTCGGGATAAAAACGCTCCCTTTGGACCAAACCCCAAGATTTTGGTCAATGGGGAAGAATTTTGGGGTAAAAACTCCCTAATTGTATGGAAAAGTCAATGTTGGACCTCAATGGGGATGAATTTGGGGTAAAAAGGCCCAGTTGGGTGGAAAGCCAATGTTGGGTGGAAAAGTCAAGGTTCAACATCAATGGGACAAATTTTGGGATAAAAACGCCCCCGTTGGATCAAAACCCACGACTTTGGTCAATGGGGATGAATTTTGGGATAAAAACGCTCCAATTGGGTAGAAAAGTCAACGTTAAGTTTATGAGGATGGATTTGTGATTAAAAATGCCCCAATTGGGTGGAAAAGTCAGTGTTGGGTGGAAAGGTCAATGTTCAACATCAATGGGACAAATTTTGAGATAAAAACGCCCCCGTTGGACCAAACCCCAAGATTTTGGTCAATGGGGATGAATTTTGAGATAAAAAAACTCCAGTTGGGTAAAAAAATCAACGTTGGATGGAAAAGTCAAGGTTGGATCTCAAAAGGGATGAGTTTTGGGATAAAAACGCTCCAATTGGACGGAAAAGTCAACTTTGGGTGGAAAAGCCAATATTGGACTTCCATAAGGACAAATTTTAGGAATGAAAAACGCCCCAATTGGGTAGAAAAGTCAACGTCGCGACATCAACGAGGATGGATTGCGATAAAATGGCCCAGTTGGTGGAAAGCCAACGCTGCGGCCTCAAGGGGGATGGATTTTTGGCATAAAAAACACCCAGTTGGCGTGGAAAAGTCAAGTTCAACATCAATGGGACAAATTTCGGGATAAAAACGCTCCCTTTGGACCAAACCCCAAGATTTGCGTCAATGGGGAAGAATTTGGGGTTAAAAACTCCCTAATGTATGGAAAAAGTCAATGTTGGTTCCTTCGATGGGATGAATTTGGGGTAAAAGCCCAGTTGGTGGAAAAGCCAATGTTGGGTGGAAAGTCAAGGTTCAACATCAATGACACAATTTTGATAAAAAACGCCCCCGTTGGATCAAACAACCGGCTTTGGCCCAATGGGGGATGAATTTGGATAAAAACGCTCCAATTGGGTAGAAAAGTCAAAGTTGGGCATCAATGAAGATGGATTTGTGATAAAAATGCCCAAATTGGGTGGAAAAGTCAGTGTTGGGTGGAAAGGTCAATGTTCAACATCAATGGGACAAATTTTGAGAAAAAAACGCCCCCGTTGGACCAAACCCCAAGATTTTGGTCAATGGGGATGAATTTTGGGATAAAAACGCTCCATTTGGGTAAAAAAGTCA
This sequence comes from Eopsaltria australis, assembly GCA_034509425.1. NCBI lineage: Eukaryota > Metazoa > Chordata > Aves > Passeriformes > Petroicidae > Eopsaltria > Eopsaltria australis. The sequence continues at coordinate 8,364 of JAVTVJ010006165.1, forward strand.
ACGCTGGATGGAAAAATCAAGGTTGGATCTCAACAGGGATGAGTTTTGGGATAAAAACGATCCAATTGGATTCAAAAGTCAACGTTGGTTGAAAAAGTCAATATTGGACCTCAACGGGGACAAATTTTGGGATAAAAACGCCCCCGTTGGACCAAACCGGAAGAGTTTGGTCAATGGGGATGAATTTTTGGGATAAAAACGTCCCAACTGGGTGAAAAAGTCAACGTTGGATAAAAAAGTCAAGGTTGGATCTCAACAGGGATGAGTTTTAAGATAAAAACGCTCCAATTGGACGGAAAAGTCAACGTTGGGTGGAAAAGCCAATATTGGACTTCCATGGGGACAAAATTTAGGATAAAAACGCCCCAATTGGGTAGAAAAGTCAACGTCGGACATCAACGAGGATGGATTTGGAATAAAAATGCCCAGTTGGGTGGAAAAGCCAACGCTGGGCCTCAAGGGGGATGGATTTTTGGATAAAAACACCCAGTTGGGTGGAAAAGTCAAGATTCAACATCAATGGGACAAATTTCGGGATAAAAACGCTCCCTTTGGACCAAACCCCAAGATTTTGGTCAATGGGGAAGAAATTTGGGGTAAAAACTCCCTAATTGTATGGAAAAGTCAATGTTGGACCTCAATGGGGATGAATTTGGGGTAAAAAGGCCCAGTTGGGTGGAAAAGCCAATGTTGGGTGGAAAAGTCAAGGTTCAACATCAATGGGACAAAATTTGGGATAAAAACGCCCCCGTTGGATCAAAACCCACGACTTTGGTCAATGAGGATGAATTTTGGGATAAAAACGCTCCATTTGGGTAGAAAAGTCAAGGTTGGGCATCAATGACGATGGATTTGTGATAAAAATGCCCCAATTGGGTGGAAAAGTCAGTGTTGGGAGGAAAGGTCAATGTTCAACATCAATGGGACAAATTTTGAGATAAAAACGCCCCCGTTGGACCAAACCCCAAGATTTTGGTCAATGGGGGTGAATTTTGAGATAAAAACGCTCCATTTGGTTAAAAAGTCAACGTTGGATGGAAAAGTCAAGGTTGGATCTCAACAGGGATGAGTTTTGCGATAAAAACGCTCCAATTGGACGGAAAAGTCAACGTTGGGTGGAAAAGCCAATATTGGACTTCCATGCAGACAAATTTTGGGATAAAAACGCCCCAATTGGGTAGAAAAGTCAACGTCGGAAATCAACGAGGATGGATTTGGAATAAAAATGCCCAGTTGGGTGGAAAAGCCAACGCTGGGCCTCAAGGGGATGGATTTTTGGATAAAAACACCCAGTTGGGTGGAAAAGTCAAGATTCAACATCAATGGGACAAATTTCGGGATAAAAACGCTCCCTTTGGACCAAACCCCAAGATTTTGGTCAATGGGGAAGAATTTTGGGGTAAAAACTCCCTAATTGTATGGAAAAGTCAATGTTGGACCTCAATGGGGATGAATTTGGGGTAAAAAAGGCCCAGTTGGGTGGAAAAGCCAATGTTGGGTGGAAAAGTCAAGGTTCAACATCAATGGGACAAATTTTGGGATAAAAACGCCCCCGTTGGATCAAAACCCACGACTTTGGTCAATGGGGATGAATTTTGGGATAAAAACGCTCCAATTGGGTAGAAAAGTCAACGTTAAGTTTATGAGGATTGATTTGTGATAAAAATGCCCCAATTGGGTGGAAAAGTCAGTGTTGGGTGGAAAGGTCAGTGTTCAACATCAATGGGACAAATTTTGAGATAAAAACGCCCCCGTAGGACCAAACCCCAAGATTTTGGTCAATGGGGATGAATTTTGGGATAAAAACGCTCCATTTGGGTGAAAAAGTCAACGTTGGATGTAAAAGTCAAAGTTGGAACTCAACAGAGAGGAGTTTTGCGATAAAAGCGCTCCAATTGGACGGAAAACTCAACATTGGGTGGAAAAGCCAATATTGGACTTCAATGGGGACAAATTTTGGGATAAAAACGACCCCGTTGGACCAAACCCCAACATTTTGGTCAATGGGGAAGAATTTTGGGGTAAAAATGCTCCATTTGGGTAGAAAAGTCAAGGTTGGAAATCAACAAGGATGAATTTTGGGTAAAAAGGCCCAGTTGAGTGGGAAAGCCAATGTTGGGTGGAAAAGTCATAGTTCAATGTCAATGGGACAAATTTTGGGATAAAAACGCTCCCTTTGGACCAAACCCCAAGATTTTGGTCAATGGGGAAGAATTTTGGGGTAAAAACTGCCTAATTGTATGGAAAAGTCAATGTTAGACCTCAATGGGGATGAATTTGGGGTAAAAAGGCCCAGTTGGGTGGAAAAGCCAATGTTGGGTGGAAAAGTCAAGGTTCAACATCAATGGGACAAATTTTGGGATAAAAACGCCCCCGTTGGATCAAAACCCACGACTTTGGTCAATGAAGATGAATTTTCGGATAAAAACGCTCCAATTGGGTAGAAAAGTCAAAGTTGGGCATCAATGAGGATGGATTTGTGATAAAAATGCCCCAATTGGGTGGAAAAGTCAGTGTTGGGTGGAAAGGTCAATGTTCAACATCAATGGGACAAATTTTGAGATAAAAACGCCCCCGTTGGACCAAACCCCAAATTTTTGGTCAATGGGGATGAATTTTGGGATAAAAACGCTCCATTTGGGTGAAAAAATCAACACTGGATGGAAAAATCAAGGTTGGATCTCAACAGGGATTAGTTTTGGGATAAAAACGATCCAATTGGATGGTAAAGTCAACGTTGGGTGAAAAAGTCAATATTGGACCTCAACGGGGACAAATTTTGGGATAAAAACACTCCCGTTGGACCAAACCGGAAGAGTTTGGTCAAACAATGGGGATGAATTTTGGGTAAAAACGTGCCCAACTGGGTGAAAAGTCAACGTGGATAAAAAGTCAAGGTTGGAACTCGACAGGGATGAGTTTTGGGATAAAAACGCTCCAATTGGATGGAAAAGTCAACGTTGGGTGGAAAAGCCAATATTGGACTTCAATGGGGACAAATTTTAGGATAAAAACGCCCCAATTGGTTAGAAAAGTCAACGTCGGACATCAACGAGGATGGATTTGGAATAAAAATGCCCAGTTGGGTGGAAAAGCCAACGCTGGGCCTCAAGGGGGATGGATTTTTGGATAAAACCACCCAGTTGGGTGGAAAAGTCAAGATTCAACATCAATGGGACAAATTTCGGGATAAAAGCGCTCCCTTTGGACCAAACCCCAAGATTTTGGTCAATGGGGAAGAATTTTGGGGTAAAAACTGCCTAATTGTATGGAAAAGTCAATGTTGGACCTCAATGGGGAATGAACTTTGGCGGTAAAAAGGCCATTGGTTTTTTTTCGGTGGAAAACCAATGTTGGTGAAAGTCAGGTTCACATCAATGGACAAATTTTGGATAAAAACGCCCCCGTGGATCAAAACCACACTTTGTCAATGAGATGAATCTTTGGATAAAAACGCTCCATTTGGGTGAAAAAGTCAACGCTCGATGGAAAAGTCAAGGTTGGATCTCAACAGGGATGAGTTTTGGGATAAAAACGCTCCAATTGGACGGAAAAGTCAATGTTGGGTGAAAAAGTCAATGTTGGACCTCAACGGGGACAAATTTTGGGATAAAAACCCCCCGTTGGACCAAACCCGAAGAGTTTGGTCAATGGGGATGAATTTTTGGGATAAAAACGTCCCAATTGGGTGAAAAAGTCAACGTTGGATGGAAAAGTCAAGGTTGGAACTCGACAGGGATGAGTTTTGGGATAAAAACGCTCCAATTGGACGGAAAAGTCAACTTTTGGTGGAAAAGCCAATATTGGACTTCCATGGGGACAAATTTTAGGATAAAAACGCCCCAATTGGGTAGAAAAGTCAACGTCGGACATCAACGAGGATGGATTTGGAATAAAAATGCCCAGTTGGGTGGAAAAGCCAACGCTGGGCCTCAAGGGGGATGGATTTTTGGATAAAAACACCCAGTTTGGTGGAAAAGTCAAGATTCAACATCAATGGGACAAATTTCGGGATAAAAACGCTCCCTTTGGACCAAACCCCAAGATTTTGGTCAATGGGGAAGAATTTTTGGGTAAAAACTCCCTAATTGTATTGAAAAGTCAATGTTGGACCTCAATGGGGATGAATTTGGGGTAAAAAGGCCCAGTTGGGTGGAAAAGCCAATGTTGGGTGGAAAAGTCAAGTTCAACATCAATGGGACAAATTTTTGGGATAAAAACGCCCCCGTTGGATCAAAACCCACGACTTTGGTCAATGAAGATGAATTTTGGGATAAAAACGCTCCAATTGGGTAGAAAAGTCAACGTTAAGTTTATGAGGATGGATTTGTGATGAAAAATGCCCCAATTGGGTGCAAAAGGCAGTGTTGGGTGGAAAGGTCAATGTTCAACATCAATGGGACAAATTTTGAGATAAAAACGCCCTCGTTGGACCAAACCCCAAGATTTTGGTCAATGGGGATGAATTTTGGGATAAAAACGCTCCATTTGGGTGAAAAAGTCAACGCTGGATGGAAAAATCAAAGTTGGATCTCAACAGGGATGAGTTTTGGGATAAAAACGCTCCAATTGGATGGAATAGTCAACGTTGGTTGAAAAAGTCAATATTGGAACTCAACGGGGACAAATTTTGGGATAAAAACGCCCCCGTTGGACCAAACCGGAAGAGTTTGGTCAATGGGGATGAATTTTGGAATAAAAACGTCCCAATTGGGTGAAAAAGTCAACGCTGGATAAAAAGTCAAGGTTGGATCTCAATAGGGATGAGTTTTGGGATAAAAACGCTCCAATTGGACGGAAAAGTCAACTTTGGGTGGAAAAGCCAATGTTGCATTTCAACGGGGACAAATTTTAGGATAAAAACACTTGGTGGGCAGAAAGAATTAGCAATGCAGTTTGCTTATCAAGATGCGTTTGAATAAAAAATGCAATTTAGGTGGAAAAAGCCAACGCTGGGCCTCAAGGGGGATGGAGTTTTGGATAAAAACACCCAGTTGGGTGGAAAAGTCAAGATTCAACATCAATGGGACAAATTTTGGGATAAAAACGCTCCCTTTGGACCAAACCCCAAGATTTTGGTCAGTGGGGAAGAATTTTGGGGTAAAAACTCCCTAATTGTATGGAAAAGTCAATGTTGGACCTCAATGGGGATGAATTTGGGGTAAAAGGCCCAGTTGGGTGGAAAAGCCAATGTTGGGTGGAAAAGTCAAGGTTCAACATCAATGGGACAAATTTTGGGATAAAAACGCCCCCGTTGGATCAAAACCCACGACTTTGGTCAATGGGGATGAATTTTGGGATAAAAATGCTCCAATTGGGTAGAAAAAGTCAACGTTAAGTTTATGAGGATGGATTTGTGATAAAAATGCCCTAATTGGGTGGAGAAGTCAGTGTTGGGTGGAAAGGTCAATGTTCAACATCAATGGGACAAATTTTGTGATAAAAAAGCCCCCGTTGGACCAAACCCCAAGATTTTGGTCAATGGGGA
>JAVTVJ010006166.1:0-16813 GCA_034509425.1 Eopsaltria australis
ATTTTTCCAGTCCCAGGACGCTCTGTAGGATCCCAGGAAGGTTTTTCGGGATCCCAATAGGATTTTTCGGGATCCCAGTAGGATTTTTCACAATCCCAGGATGTTTTTAGCTCAGGGCCGAGCCCGCGCTGCCGTTCAGGGCGGTTTTGCGGCCGCGGGCGGCTGGCACCGGGTGACAGCCGGGTGACACCGAGGAGTGACAACCGGGTGACACCGAGCGACAACCGGGTGACACCGGGTGACAACCGGGTGACACCGAGCGACAACCGGGTGGCAGCGGGTGACAGTTCGAGGCCGAGCCGTTGAGGGCGGGCCCGGGGGGGCCGTGGCCGTGCCCGGGGGTGGCGGGTGGCGGTGCCAGCCCCGGGCTCTGCGCTTTGTCGCTGCCGGAGTCGCACTCGGAGGCGCCGCTGGCGTTGGTGGCCTCGGAGGGGACGGGCGGGCACAGGCGGAGGCGCTGGCACGCGGGCTGCACGCGGTACTTGAGCGCCAGGGGACCGCTCTGGGGACACGGGGCACGGGCTGGCACCGCGGGGACACCGCGGGGACACCGCGGGGACAGCGCGGGGACACAGGCACTGCCACTCCCACCCCGGGGACACCGCGGGGACACCGGCAGTGACAGCACAGCGGGGACACTGCGGGGACACCCGCACCCCGGGGACACCGGTACTGCCACCCTCCTTCCACCGGGGACACCGCGGGGACACCGCGGGGACACCGGCAGTGACAGCACACCGGGGACACCGGCACTGCCACCCCTTCCCATCCCCTGGGGACACCTCGGGGACACCGCGGGGACGCCCCCACCCCGGGGACACCGGCAATGCCACCCTCCTTCCACCGGGGACACCGCGGGGACACCTCCTCCCCCGGGGGACACTGGTACTGCCACCCGCCCGGGGACACCGCGGGGACACCGGCAGTGACAGCACACCGGGGACACCGGCACTGCCACCCCTTCCCATCCCCTGGGGACACCCCGGGGACACCGCGGGGACACCCCCACCCCGGGGACACCGGTACTGCCACCCGCCAGGGGACAGCGCGGGGACACTGGCAGTGACAGCACCCCGCCCCAGGGACACCTGAAAATCCCGCACAGCCATTCCCAGTATTCCCAGTATTCCCAGTACAACCTTTCCCAGCATTCCCAGTATTCCCAGTATTCCCAGTATTCCCAGTACAACCATTCCCAGCATTCCCAGTATTCCCAGCACAGCCATTCCCAGCATTCCCAGCATCCCCAGCATTCCCATTCCCGGTTTCCCGGCCCTCACCCTCCTCCAGGGGTGGATGTAGGCGATGTCCAGCAGGGTGTAATAATCCTGCAGGGGCTCGTCCTCGTACAGCACCTCCACCTGGAGCGACGGCAGCATTCCCGAACATTCCCAAGCATTCCCGAACATCCCGAACATTCCCGAACATTCCCGAGCATTCCTGAGCATTCCCGAACATTCCCAAACATTCCCAAACATTCCCGAATATTCCCGAACATTCCCGAGCATTCCCGAGCATTCCCGAGCATTCCCGAACATTCCCGAACATTCCCGAACATTCCTGAACATTCCTGAACATTCCCAAACATTTCTGGGCATTCCCCGCCATTCCCAAACATTCCCAAACATTCCCTGACATTCCCGAGCATTTCTGAACCTTTCTGAGCACTTCCAAGAATTCCAGAGCATTCCAGAGCATTCTCTCACATTCCCGAGCATCTTCTCACATTCCCAAACATTCCCGAGCATTCCCAAACATTCCCGAGCATTCCCAAACATTCCCGAGCATTCCCGAGCATTCCCAAACATTCCCGAGTACTCCTGAGCATCCCTGAGCACCCCTGAGCATTCCCAAGCATTCCCGGGAATTCCCAAACACTCTCTCACATTCTCTCACATCCCCGAGCATTCCCAAATTCCCGCGCATTCCCGGATTCCCGACCATTCCCGAATCCCAAGCATTCCTGAATCCCCGCGCATTCCCGAATCCCCGAACATTCCCGGTTTCCCGAGCATTCCTGGATTTCTGAGCATTCCCTGTTTCCCGAGCATTCCCGGTTTCCCGCGCATTCCAGAATCCCCGAGCATTCCCGAACTCCCGCGCATTCCCGGTTTCCCGCGCATTCCCGAACCCCCGCTCATTCCCGGTTTCCCGCTCATTCCCTGTTTCCCGCTCATTCTCCGTTTCCCGCTCATTCCCTGTTTCCCGCTCATTCCCGGTTTCCCGCTCATTCCCTGTTTCCCACTCATTCTCCGTTTCCCGCTCATTCCCGGTTTCCCGCTCATTCCCAGTTCCCCGCTCATTCCCGGTTTCCTGCTCATTCTCCGTTTCCCACTCATTCCCTGTTTCCCGCGCATTCCCGTTTTCCCGCGGCGCTCACCCGGTACTTGCTGGGCACATCCATCTTGTTCCTCAGGAATTTGGCCAGGTTCCCAAGCATTCCCGAATTCCCGCTCATTCCCTGTTTCCCGCGCATTCCCTGTTTCCCGCTCATTCCCGGATTCCCACTCATTCCCTGTTTCCCGCTCATTCCCGGATTCCCGCTCATTCCCAGTTTCCCGCTCATTCCCGGTTTCCCGCTCATTCCCGGATTCCCGCGGCGCTCACCTGGTACTTGCTGGGCACATCCATCTTGTTCCTCAGGAATTTGGCCACGTTCCCATGCATTCCCGAATCCCCGCTCATTCCTGGTTTCCCGCTCATTCCCTGTTTCCCGCTCATTCCCTGTTTCCCGCTCATTCCCTGTTTCCCGCTCATTCCCTGTTTCCCGCTCATTCCTGGTTTCCCACTCATTCCCGTTTTCCCACTCATTCCCGTTTTCCCGCTCATTCCCGGTTTCCCGCTCATTCCCGGTTTCCCGCGCATTCCCGTTTTCCCGCGGCGCTCACCCGGTACTTGCTGGGCACATCCATCTTGTTCCTCAGGAATTTGGCCAGGTGCAGCACGGTCATGGCCGCGGGGCAGCGCAGGAACCGCAGCCCGGGGCTCTGCGGGACCGGCACGGGCGGGGCTGGGACAGCGCCACCCCCGAGCGCCCTTTGGGGTGTCCCCGTGTCCCCGTGTCCCTGTGTCCCCATGTCCCCGTGTCCCCGTGTCCCCCCGAGGATCCCCCGAGGCAGCTCCCACCTCCCCGAGCGCCCTTTGGGGTGTCCCCGTGTCCCCATGTCCCCGTGTCCCCCCCGAGGTAACCCCCACCTCCCCGAGCGCCCTTTGGGGTGTCCCCGTGTCCTCGTGTCCCCGTGTCCCCGTGTCCCCGTGTCCCCCCCCCCCGAGGTAGCCCCCACCTCCCCGAGCGCCCTTTGGGGTGTCCCCCTGTCCCCCCCAGGACCCCCCGAGGTAACCCCCACCTCTCCCAGTAGGGTTTGGGGTGTCCCCGTGTCCCCCCCGAGGTAGCCCCCACCTCCCCAAGCCGGGTTTGGGGTGTCCTCCTGTCCCTGTGTCCCCATGTCCCCCCCAGGACCCCTCGAGGCAGCTCCCACCTCCTCGAGCAGGGTTTGGGGTGTCCCCGGTTTGAGGTGTCCTGGGGTTTGGGATGTCCCCATGTCCCCCTGTCCCCCCCAGGATCCCCCGAGGCAGCTCCCACCTCCCCGAGCGGGGTTTGGGGTGTCCCGAGGTTTGAGATGTCCCCAGGTTTGGGGTGTCCCAGGATTTGGGGTGTCCCCGTGTCCCCCCCGCGGTAACCCCCACCTCTCCCAGCAAGGTTTGGGATGTCCCCATGTCCTCCTGTCCCCCCCAGGATCCCCCGAGGCAGCTCCCACCTCCCCGAGCGCCCTTTGGGGTGTCCCCCTGTCCCCCCCAGGACCCCCCGAGGTAACCCCCACCTCTCCCAGTAGGGTTTGGGGTGTCCTCGTGTCCCCATGTCCCCTCCAAGGTAGCCCCCACCTCCTCGAGCCGAGTTTGGGGTGTCCCCATGTCCCCGTGTCCCCATGTCCCCCCCAGGACCCCTCGAGGTAACCCCCACCTCCCCGAGCCGGGTTTGGGATGTCCTCGGTTTGGGGTGTCCCAGGGTTTGGGGTGTCCCCATGTCCCCCTGTCCCCCCCAGGATCCCCCGAGGCAGCTCCCACCTCCCCGAGCGGGGTTTGGGGTGTCCCGAGGTTTGGGATGTCCCCAGGTTTGGGGTGTCCCCGTGTCCCCGTGTCCCCCCCCCGAGGTAACCCCCACCTCCTCGAGCCGGGTTTGGGGTGTCCTCCTGTCCCCGTGTCCCCATGTCCCCCCCAGGACCCCTCGAGGCAGCTCCCACCTCCTCGAGCCGGGTTTGGGGTGTACCAGGGTTTGGGGTGTGCCCGGTTTGGGGTGTCCTGGGGTTAGGGGTGTCCCCGTGTCCCCCTGTGCCACCCCGAGGCAGCTCCCACCTCCCCGAGCAGGGTTTGGGGTGTCCTCCTGTCCCCGTGTCCCCCTGTCCCCCCCATGTCCCCCCCGAGGCAGCTCCCACCTCTCCCAGCAAGGTTTGGGGTGTCCCCGGTTTGGGGTGTCCCGAGGTTTGAGATGTCCCCAGGTTTGGGGTGTCCCAGGGTTTGGGGTGTCCCCGTGTCCCCCCCGAGGTAATCCCCACCTCTCCCAGTAGGGTTTGGGGTGTCCCCGTGTCCCCGTGTCCCCGTGTCCCCCCCGAGGTAATCCCCACCTCCTCGAGCCGGGTTTGGGGTGTCCCCGTGTCCCCGTGTCCCCCCCAGGACCACCCGAGGTAACCCCCACCTCTCCCAGTAGGGTTTGGGGTGTCCTCCTGTCCCTGTGTTCTCCCCCGAGGCAGCTCCCACCTCCCCGAGTGGGGTTTGGGGTGTACCAGGGTTTGGGGTACCCCCAGTTTGGGGTGTCCTGGGGTTTGGGGTGTCCCCGTGTCCCCCTGTCCCCCTGTCCCTCCCAGGATCCCCCGAGGCAGCTCCCACCTCCCCGAGCGGGGTTTGGGGTGTCCCGAGGTTTGGGATGTCCCCAGGTTTGGGGTGTCCCAGGGTTTGGGATGTCCCCCTGTCCCCCCCGAGGTAATCCCCACCTCCCCGAGCCGGGTTTGGGGTGTCCTCCTGTCCCCGTGTCCCCATGTCCCCCCCAGGACCCCTCGAGGCAGCTCCCACCTCCCCGAGCAGGGTTTTGGGGTGTTCCCGTGTCCCCCTGTCCCCCCCCCCCCGTCCTCCTGTCCCCCCCATGTCCCCCCCGAGGTTACCCCCACCTCCCCGAGCGGGGTTTGGGATGTCCCTGGGTTTGGGGTGTCCCCAGTTTGGGGTGTCCCATGTTTGTGGTGTCCCCGATTTGGGGTGTCCCCGGTTTGGGGTGTCCCCGGTTTGGGATGTCCCATGTTTGGGGTGTCCCCATGTGTCCCCTGTGCACCCCAGGACTCCCAGGGCCGCTGGGCACCGAGGGTTCCGTGCCACCACGATGTCACCCCGGTGCCACCCCGGTGCCACCACCGTGCTCACCTTGTCCTTGTCCAGGTCCCCGTTCTCCAGGTCCCCGTTCTGCTCCTCCCTGGGGGGAGGACACGGGATGGGATCATGGGAATGGGAATGGGGAAAACGGGATGGGATAATGGGAATGGGAAAATGGGAAAAACGGGATGGGATTGTGGGAATGGGAACACGAAAAACAGGGCAGGATCGTGGGGAATGGGAATGGGAGAGGGAAAAACCCCGGAAGGGCCCCATGGAGGGTGACACAGGGGGGTGACACGGGGGGACAGCCAGGGATTCACCCTGGCACAGCCATGGGCATTCCCAGGCTCTGGATCCCTCCAGATCCCTCTGGATCCCTCTGGATCCCTCTGGAATGCTGCTCCAAGTGCCAGTTGCATCCCTGAGGTCACCGGCAGCAGGGACACAGGGGTGACACTGCTGGGATCAAGAGATCACAGTGGGATGCAGGGATCAGGGATCACACTGGGATCGGGGATCAGGGATCACACATTCCTGATCCCATGGATGGGATCAGAGGCCAGGGGTCCCTCCCTGACCCCATTCCCAATCCCAAGGATGGGATCAGAGGCCGGGGGTCCCATCCCAACATTCCCAATCCCAAGGGTGAGATCAGAGGCTGTGGATCCCATCCCAACATTCCCAATCCCAAGGGTGGGATCAGAGGCCGGGGGTCCCTCCCATCCCAACATTCCCAATCCCATGGATGGGATCGGAGGCCAGGGGTCCCTCCCTGACCCCATTCCCAATCCCATGGATGGGATCAGAGGCTGTGGATCCCATCCCAACATTCCCAATCCCATGGATGGGATCAGAGGCTGTGGATCCCATCCCAACATTCCCAATCCCATGGATGGGATCGGAGGCCGGGGGTCCCATCCCAACATTCCCAATCCCATGGATGGGATCGGAGGCCGGGGGTCCCATCCCAACATTCCCAATCCCAGGGATGGGATCGGAGGCCGGGGGTCCCATCCCAACATTCCCAATCCCAAGGATGGGATCAGAGGTCGGGGGTCCCATCCCAACATTCCCAATCCCATGGATGGGATCAGAGGCCGGGGGTCCCTCCCTGACCCCATTCCCAATCCCATGGATGGGATCAGAGGCTGTGGATCCCATCCCAACATTCCCAATCCCATGGATGGGATCAGAGGCTGTGGATCCCATCCCAACATTCCCAATCCCAGGGATGGGATCAGAGGTCGGGGGTCCCATCCCAACATTCCCAATCCCAGGGATGGGATCAGAGGTCGGGGGTCCCATCCCAACATTCCCAATCCCAGGGATGGGATCGGAGGCCGGGGGTCCCATCCCAACATTCCCAATCCCGGGATGGGATCAGAGGTCGGGGGTCCCATCCCAACATTCCCAATCCCAGGGATGGGATCAGAGGCCAGGGGTCCCTCCCTGACCCCATTCCCAATCCCAAGGATGGGATCGGAGGCCGGGGGTCCCATCCCAACATTCCCAATCCCAGGGATGGGATCAGAGGCTGTGGATCCCATCCCAACATTCCCAATCCCAGGGATGGGATCGGAGGCCGGGGGTCCCATCCCATCCCAACATTCCCAATCCCAGGGATGGGATCAGAGGTCGGGGGTCCCATCCCAACATTCCCAATCCCAGGGATGGGATCAGAGGCCAGGGGTCCCTCCCTGACCCCATTCCCAATCCCAAGGATGGGATCGGAGGCCGGGGGTCCCATCCCAACATTCCCAATCCCAGGGATGGGATCAGAGGCTGTGGATCCCATCCCAACATTCCCAATCCCAGGGATGGGATCGGAGGCCGGGGGTCCCATCCCGCTCCCGGATCCCAAAGCCGGCGGGGCTCGGTCTGGGCCGTACCGGGCGCGGTGGAACTCGATGGACAGGCTGACGATCTCCTCCTCGGCCACTGTCCCCTTGTCCTGCTCTGTCACCTCCCCGCGCTCCTCCTGAGAGCCCAGCGGCACTGCGGGACAGGGACACGGTGAGCGGGGACAGCGGGGGACAGCGGGACAGCGGGACAACGGGACACTGACTGTGACAGTGACACTGACACCGGGACACTGGGACACTGACTGTGACAGTGACAGTGACACTGGGACACTGGGACACTGGGACACTGACTGTGACAGTGACACTGACACTAAGACACTGGGACACTGGGACTCTGGGACACCGGGACACTGGGACACTGACTGTGACTGTGACAGTGACACCGGGACACTGGGACACTGGGACAGTGATACTGACACTGGGACACTGAGACACTGGGACACCGGGACACCGGGACACTGTGACAGTGACAGTGACACTGACACTGGGACACTGGGACACTGGGACACCAGGACAGTGATACTGACACCGGGACACTGGGACACTGGGACACTGGGACAGCAGGACAGCGGGACACTGACTGTGACAATGACACTGACACTGGGACACTGGGACACTGACTGTGACAGTGACAGTGACACTGGGACACTGGGACACCGGGACACTGGGACATTTTGACACTGTGACAGTGACAGTGACACTGGGACTCTGTGACACTGGGACTCTGTGACACTGTGACACTGTGACACTGACACTGTGACACTGGCACTGACATTGACTGCCACACTGGGACACTGACTCTGTGACACTGTGACACTGACATGGTGACACTGTGACATTGTGAAACTGTGACACTGTGACACTGTTACACTGACATGGTGACACTGTGACACTGTGACACTGTGACATTGTGACACTGTGACACTGTGACATTGTGACATTGTGACACTCACCCTCGGTCACTGGGTAGGTGGCGTAGAAGTCGCGCCGTCTCTTCATCTCATCTGTGGGGACAAGGAGGGGACAGGGACGGGGACAGGGATGGGAGGGGACAGGGACAGGGACAGGGACGGGGACGGGGACAGGGACAGGGACAGGGACAAGGACAGGGACAGGGACAAGGACAGGGAAAAGGACAGGGATGGGAGGGGACAGGGACAGGGACGGGGACAGGGACGAGGATGGGGACAGGGACGGGGACAGGGACAAGGACAAGGACAGGGATGGACAGGGACAGGGACCAGGGATGGGGACAGGGACAGGGACAGGGACAGGGACAGGGACAGGGACGGGGACGGGGACAGGGACAGGGACAGGGGACAGGGACGGGGACGGGGACAGGGACAGGGACAGGGACGTGAGTGGGGACAACGCCACAGCCAGGGGAGGTGACAGCACAGGGGGACAGGGGGACAGCCCGGAACACCCAGGGAATCCCATTGGAGCAATTCCATAAATCCCAGAGCTGTGGCCAATCCAGAGGATTTTTGAATTCCCACACCCCAAATCCCGCACTTTTCCCCCATCCTGGCTCCCGATCCCGGATTTTCCCGGAGTCCGAGTGTCCTCCTGTCCCCGTGGGAATGGGAACATCCCAAAATTCCCAGGTTTTCCCCATCCTTGGCTGCACCTTTGAAGAGCCCCGGGACCAGCTTGTACACGATGTCCTGGAGGGTTTTGTCCGACCTGGAGGGGGGAAAATGGGAAAAGTGGGAGAAATCAGCGGGATTTGGGAGCAGATTGTTCCCGGCTCCGTGGGGTCTCTGCTTCCCAATCTCCCTGCTGGAGAATTCCCATCCCAAAGCCCCAAATCCCCGTCCCAAAACCCCAGTTCTCCATCCCAAATCCCTCAAACCCCAAATACCCAATTCCCCATCTCAAATCCCCAATTCCCGGGATGGATGGATGGATCCATGGATGATGGATGGATCCATGGATCCATGGATTCATGGATGGATGGGTGGGTGGATGGATGGATGGATGGATGGATGGATGGATGGATGGATCCATGGATGGAGGGATGGATCCATGGATGGATGGATGGATAGATGGAGGGATGGATGGATGGATGGATGGAGGGATGGATGGATGGATGATCCCATGGATGGATGATGGATGGGTGGATGGATGGATCCATGGATCCATGGATGGATGGAGGGATGGATCCATGGATCCATGGATGGATGGATGGATGGGTGGATGGATGGATGGATGGATCCATGGATGGATGGATGGAGGGATGGATCCATGGATGGATGGAGGGATGGATGAGGGATGGATCCATGGATGGATGGAGGGATGGATGGATCCATGGATCCATGGATGGATGGGTGGATCCATGGATGGATGGATGGATCCATGGATGGATGGAGGGATGGATGGATCCATGGACAGATCCATGGATGGATGGGTGGATCCATGGATGGATGGATCCATGGATCCATGGATGGATGAGGGGTGGATCCATGGATCCATGGATGGGATCCCGGCTCTTCAGGGATGCACACCGGCACCCGAGCCCCCGCGTTCCGGCCTCACCGGATGCTGAGCAGGGGCCGGGATTTGTGCACCTGCGCGTCGCACATCGGGCAGTATTTGTTGGTCTCCAGGTAGCGAACGATGCAGGTCTTGCAGACTGCGGGGACAGGGGGACACTGAGCGGGGGACAGAGGGGACAGAGCCCCTGGGAGCCCCACACCGCCTTGGGGACACCCACACCAACGCGGGGACACCCACAACACCTTGGGGACACCCACACCGGCTTGGGGACACCCACACCGCCTTGGGGACACCCCCACCGGCTTGGGGACACCCACACCGCCTTGGGGACACCCCCACCGGCTTGGGGACACGCCTTGGGGACACCCACACCGGCTTGGGGACACCCACACTGCCTTGGGGACACCCACACCAACGCGGGGACACCCACAACACCTTGGGGACACCCACACCAACTCGGGGACACGCCTTGGGGACACCCACACTGGCTTGGGGACACCCACACTGCCTTGGGGACACCCACACCGGATTGGGGACACCCACACCAACTTGGGGACACCCACACCGCCTTGGGGACACCCACACCAACTCGGGGACACCCACACCGCCTTGGGGACAACCTCACCCCTTTGGGGACACCCACACCACCTTGGGGACACCCGCACCAACTCGGGGACATGCCTTGGGGACACCCACACCGCCTTGGGGACACCCACACCCCCTTGGGGACACCCACACCACCTGGGGGACACCCACACCACCTTGAGAACACACCTTGGGGACACCCACACCACCTTGGGAACACACCTTGGGGACACCCACACCACCTTGGGGACACCCACACCCCCTTGGGGACACCCACACCCCCTTGGGCACACCACCAGCGCTGCCCCATCCATCCCCTGCCGCATCAGCACCGCCCGGCACAGGATGGGCGCTGCGCGAGGGGGGTCAGCGTGGCGTTTCGGTGACACCAGGGGACCCTTGGGGACCCTTGGGGACACTCACAGGAGTGCAGGCACTCCACGATGGTGGTGGCGTCGATGAAGTAGCCGCCGCACAGGGCGCACATCAGGTGCGGGTTGAGCTCCGTGATCTTCACGCGGGTGGTTCTGAGCATCTTGGAGCAGCCCCGGGGCGGATCCTCCCTGCGGGAAAATCCCCCGGGAATCGCTCAGAGGGGCACGGGTGGCACCGGAGGGAGCCGCTGGAGGGGACACGGTGGGGACATTGTCACCTGTCACCCACGCCCAGCCCTGCAGCCGCCCCCCTTTCCTGCCACCCTTGGCTCCAAGAGCTGCCCTGCGCACTCTGCCTCGCCCCTGGGTGTCCCTGAGTGTCCCCAGGTTGTCACCAGCATGCTGGGACACCTCTAAGCAGGGACAAATCCCAAGGAGGGAAATCCTGGGTGTCCCCAGGTGGGTCCCCAACACCTCTGAGAGGGGACAAATCCCCCCCTGTCAGGAGATCCTGGATGTCCCCAAGCAGATCCCCAACACCTGAGAGGGGACAAATCCTCCTGGTCAGGAAATCCTAAATGTCACCAGGTGAGAGTCCCCAACACCTCTGAGAGGTGACAAATTCCCCTGTGAGGAAATCCCGGGGGTCCCCAACACCTGAGAGGTGACAAATTCCCCCTGTCAGGAGATCCTGGATGTCCCCAAGCAGATCCCCAACACCTCTGAGAGGGGACAAATCCTCCCGTCAGGAAATCCCGGGGGTCCCCAACACCTGAGAGGTGACAAATCCTCCTGGTCAGGAGAACCTAGGGATCCCCAACACCTGAGAGGTGACAAATTCCCCCTGTCAGGAATCCCTGGGGTCCCCAGGTGTGTCCCCAACACCTGAGAGGTGACAAATCCTCCCTGTCAGGAGAATCCGGGGGTCCCCAACACCTGAGAGGTGACAAATTCCCTCTGTCAGGAAATCCTGGATGTCCCCAAGCAGATCCCCAACACCTGAGAGAGGACAAATCCTCCTGGTCAGGATAACCCGGGGTCCCCAACACCTGAGAGGTGACAAATCCCCCCTGTCAGGAGATCCTGGATGTCCCCAAGCAGATCCCCAATACCTCTGAGAGGTGACAAATTCCCCTGTCAGGAATCCCTGGGGTCCCCAGGTGTGTCCCCAACACCTCTGAGAGGTGACAAATCCCCCCTGTCAGGAAATCCCGAGGGTCCCCAAGTGGGTCCCCAACACCTCTGAGAGGTGACAAATTCCCCCCGTCAGGAAATCCCGGGAGTCCCCAGGTGTGTCCCCAACTCCTGAGAGGTGACAAATCCCCCCGTCAGGAAATCCCGGGGGTTCCCAACACCTGAGAAGTGACAAATTCCCCTGTCAGGAATCCCTGGGGTCCCCAGGTGTGTCCCCAACACCTGAGAGGTGACAAATCCCCCGTCAGGAATCCCTGGGGTCCCCAGGTGTGTCCCCAACACCTGAGAGGTGACAAATTCCTGGTCAGGAGATCCTGGATGTCCCAAATGGGTGA
The DNA here is from genome assembly GCA_034509425.1 of Eopsaltria australis. Classification (NCBI taxonomy): domain Eukaryota; kingdom Metazoa; phylum Chordata; class Aves; order Passeriformes; family Petroicidae; genus Eopsaltria; species Eopsaltria australis. The sequence continues at coordinate 12,211 of JAVTVJ010006166.1, forward strand.
CAAATCCCCCCTGTCAGCAAACCCCCACCTGTGGCTGTGCACACACCACAAACCTCCCCCCCCCCCCCCCCCATTTTGGGTTGGTTCCATGGAAATTTTGGCATTTCCAGGCCAAATTCCGTATTTTTTTCAGCAGAAATTCCCCGGGCCGGGTGTTTGTCACCTCCCCCCTGGCAGGGACACCCGGTGGCCCCGGCGGGAGCGGGGCCGGGGCTCGGGAACCGCCGGGTCCTTCCCGCTCCGGCACTTCCAGGTTTTCCAGCGGGAGCCGCTGGAATCGCCGCAGTTTCGGTGTTTCCATGGCAACCCCCGGTACTCGGAGGGCGACCGGGACATTGTCACAGCCGTCGGGGCAGGGGACAGGGGACAGGAGGTCTGAGGTCGTGGCAATGAGCGTGGGGACACGCGTGTGACACGCGGGGACACGCAAGGACATGTGTGACAAACGGGGACACATGGGGACACACAGGAGCACAGTAAACACACGCAGGGACACACAGGGACACACGTGTGACACACGGGGACACACAGGGACACACGTGTGACACACGGGGACACACAGGGACACTCGTGTGACACACGGGGACACACAGGAGCACAGTAAACACACGCAGGGACACACAGGGACACGCGTGTGACACGGGGACACGCATGGGCCACAGCACACACACACATAGGGACACCTGCACCAGGGATGGGGACACTGCTGTCACTGGGATGGAGGTGCCACAGGGATGAGGACACCTCTGAGATGTTGTGGGGACAGGGACACCATTGAGAGTGGGATGGGGATGCGGGGATGGGGACACAACTGGGACTGGGATGGGGATGCCACAAGGATGGGGACACCACTGGGACTGGGATGGAGATGCCACAGGGATGGGGACAGCACTGGGACTGGGACTGGGATGCCACTGGGATGGGGACACCCCTGGGACTGGGATGGAGATGCCACAGGGATGGGGACAGCACTGGGACTGGGACTGGGATGCCATTGGGATGGGGACACCCTTGGGACTGGGATGGAGATGCTGCAGGGACAGGGACACCCCTGGGACTGCGATGCCGCAGGGATGGGGACACCACCGGCATGGGGACCTCGGGGACACCGCCGGCGCTGGAAGGGCAGCACCCAAGGCGGGAGGGGGGTGGCACCGGGGCACCGGGGAGAGTTGGGGACCCCCAGAACCCCTCCCTGTCCCCTCTGGGCACCCCCAAACCCCCCCAGCCCCAGGTGACCCCCGGTGCCAGCCCCCTCCCCACATCCGGGGGGTGGCGGTGCCCTGTCCCCGTCCCCCCCGCACCGGGCACCGGGGGCACCGGGCACCTCCGCCCCCCCCGGGCCGCGTTTTGGGGGCGATTCCGCCGCTTTTGGTGCTCGCAGCCGCCAATGGCGGGGCTGGGCGGGAGGGGGGAGCCCGAGCCACCGGCGCAAACCGGTTCTAATGAACCGGGCGGTAACAGCCGCGATTTCCTGTGCCGGGAGAGGGAGGAACAAACCCCCGGAGCCGCCCCGGAGCTCCCCCGGCGCCCCGGGAGCAGTACCGCCCAGAGCTCCCCAGAGCCCCAGAGCCCAGGCCGCCCAGGCTCCCGGGGCCCCGGAGCTCCCCCGGAGCCCCCCGGAGCCCCCGGAGCCGCCCCGGGCGCGGGGCTCGGGAAATGTCCCGGGATGGTTCCCCCGGCACGGCCCGAGCCTCGGGAAATGTCCCGGGATGGCTCCCCCGGCACGGCCTGGATCCCGGGAAATGTCCCGGGATGTCTCCCCCGGCACGGCCCGAGCCTCGGGAAATGCCCCGGGATGTCTCCCCCGGCACGGCCTGGATCCCGGGAAATGCCCCGGGATGGTTCCCCTGGCACGGCCCGAGCCTCGGGAAATGTCCCGGGATGGTTCCCCCGGCACGGCCGAGCCTCGGGAAATGCCCCGGGATGTTTCCCCCGGCACGGCCTGGATCCCGGGAAATGTCCCGGGATGGTTCCCCCAGCACGGCCAGGGTCCCGGGAAATGCCCCGGGATGGCTCCCCCGGCACGGCCCGGGCCTCGGGAAATGTCCCGGGATGTTTCCCCCGGCACGGCCTGGATCCCGGGAAATGCCCCGGGATGGCTCCCCCGGCACGGCCCGAGCCTCGGGAAATGTCCCGGGACGGTTCCCCCGGCACGGCCTGGATCCCGGGAAATGTCCCGGGACGGTTCCCCCGGCACGGCCTGGATCCCGGGAAATGTCCCGGGATGGCTCCCCCGGCACGGCCTGGATCCCGGGAAATGTCCCGGGATGGTTCCCCCGGCACGGCCCGGGCCTCGCACGGCGCCCACGGTGCCCGGAGCACCGGGAACGCGGGGGAACAGCCCCGGAACGCGGCCCCGGGACCCCCGGCAGGATCCCCCCGCCGGCACCGGGGCTGCGGATGGGGGGGAGGGAGCCCCGCTGGACACGCGTGACCACAGAGCGTGCGGGGACAAGGACACCGGTGGCGGGACGGGTCCGCGGGGCGTGACACCGGGAGGGGACACGGGGGGGGGGGAACATGAGCGCGGGATGGCCACTGACACACGGGGGACACGGACACGGGGTGGCCACGGTCACGGGGTGGCCACGGTCACGGGGTGGCCACGGTCTCGCCACGGCTGTGCCCGGGGAGGGGGTGGCCCGGCTGCGGATTTGGGGACACCGCCGCGGTGGGACCGGGAGCGGGGCAGTCCCGGTGGCCCCGGGGCGTCCCCTTTGTACCCGGGGCCGGCTGTCAGCGCGGCCCGGCCCCTCCGCCCGCCCCGGGGGGGTCCCGCCGCTCCCCCCCCCCAACCCCCGGCCCCGCAGCGGCCCCGGCGCTGTCACGGCTCCCCCCGGGGCGGGGCGGGGCGGGGGCGGCGCGGGGCTCCCCCGGTGCGGGAGGAGGGGTCCCGGTTCGGCCGGGGGTGTCCCGGTTCTGGAGGGAGTCCCGGTTCCGGAGGGGGGTTTGGATTCGGGAGAGGCGGTCCCGGTTCGGGCGGGGGCTCCCGGTTCGGGCGGGGGGTCCCGGTTCTGGAGGGGGTTCCCGGTTGTGGAGGGGTTCCCGGTTCTGGCGGGGGATCCGGGTTCTGGAGGAGGGTCCGGTTCGGGCGGAGGTTCCCGGTTCTGGCGGGGGATCCGGGTTCTGGAGGGGTTCCGGGTTCGGGCGGGGGGTCCCGGTTCGGGAGGGATCCCCGGTTCGGGAGGCGGGTCCCGGTTCCGGAGCGGGTCCCGGTTCGGCCGGGCGGTCCCGGTTCGGGCGGGGGGTTCCCGGTGCGGGCACAAAGCGGGGGCGGCCATCGGCCATCTTTAGCACCGGCGGGGCGGGGGGGACCCGAGGCGGCGGGGCCCGGCCCGGGAGGGGACACCGGGGCCGCGTCCCTACCTGGTGGCGGCGGCAGCGGCGGCCCCGCGGCCGCTCCCGCCGCTCCCGGCTCGGCTCGGCTCGGCTCGGCTCTGGCGGCGCTGCGGCCGCGGCCCTTTTTTATTTATTTTATTTTTTATTTTTTTTCCCTCCCTTCTTCTCGCTTTTTTTTTTTTTTCCTTCTTCTTTTTTTCTCCTTCCTCCTTTTTTTTGTTTAATTTTTTTCCTCTTTTTTTTAAAATTTTTTTTTCTATTTATTTTATTTATTTTATTTTTTTTTCCCCCATCTCCAGCCGCCGCCAGGCCCCGCCCGCCTCACGTGATCCCATTCCTTTGGGGGGCTGCGGAGGAGGGGAGCGAGGGGCCGAGATTGGGGGGACCCCCCCCCCGAGACCCCCAAACCCCGGAGACCCCCGCGATTTGCTCGGGGAGGGGAAAAAGAGAGCCCCAAAAACCGCTGGAATGACCCCAAAATGCGGCGCCCGGTGGAAGCTCCGTTCCCCATTTCCCCTCCCCCCTGGGGACCCCCAAATTTTCCCCAAATTGTGACCCGGGAGAAGCGGGACCCTCTGGGGGAATCTCGGGGCTCGGCAGGAGCGGAGGGGGAAGGAAAAAGGGGAAAAAAGGAAGGGAAGGGGGAAAAAAATGAGGGAGTTTAAAGAGGGAAAATGGGAAATGGAAGGGAAAAAATAGGGGAAAAATAGGGAAAAAATAAGGAGAAAAATGAGAGAAGAAAATGAGGGGAAGAAAAGGAAAGGGGAAAATGAGAGGGGGGAAAGGGGAGGAAAATGGGGGAAAAAGGAAGGGGAGGAAAAAAAATGAGGGAGTTTAAAGAGGGAAGATGGAAAATGGAAGGGAAAAATAGGGGAAAAAATAGAGAAAAAATAAGGAGAAAAATAAGGAGAAAAATGAGAGAAGAAAAATGAGAGGAGGAAAAGGAAAAGGGAAAATGAGAGGGGGAAAAGGGGAGGAAAATGGGGGAAAAAGGAAGGGAAAGAAAAAAAAATGAGGGAGTTTAAAGAGGGAAGATGGAAAATGGAAGGGAAAAAAATAGGGAAAAAATAGGGAGGAAAATGAGAGAAAAAAAGGAGAGGAAGAAAAGGAAAAGGGAAAATGAGGTGGGGGGAAGAGGAGGAAAATGGGGAAAAAAAGGAAGGGGAGGAAAAGAAATGAGGGAGTTTAAAGAGGGAAGATGGAAAATGGAAGGGAAAAAAATAGGGAGGAAAATGAGAGAAAAAAAATGAGGAGAAGAAAA
>JAVTVJ010006167.1:0-17153 GCA_034509425.1 Eopsaltria australis
GTCGGTGAATATTCATCATTTTCTTGCAAAATACAGGCGTGATTCAATTAAATCTTATTCATTCCCTTGCAATAAACTTCATTTGCATGAAAAGCAGAGTCCATCAGCGTTAATTAATCGCATTTCCATCATTTGCATCAAGTGTTTCCCCAAGCCCTCCAAAAAACCCAAAATGACCCAAAACTTCCCCAAAAAGTCCCCAAAATGACCCAGAACTGCCCCAATTTTCCCCAAATCCTCCCAAACTGCCCCCAGATCCCCCGTTTCCCCCCTAAAAACCGCATTTTCCTCCATTTTCAGCCATCTTTTCCATATTTGGTCATTTTTCCCATCTACGGCCGCTCATTTGCATAGCGGCCGCGGCCCCGCCCCCAGGGCCGTGGCCTGACGGGCGACTCCTCCCCCAGCAGGCGGCGCATGCGCAGCTCCTGCTTGGCCTGGCTCTAGCCCGGCAGGCACTGAGACCTCCCGGCCACTAGGTGGCGCTAACGCAGTGGGTTGTGAGGCGATCTGAGGGCTTTGCGGGGAAATGTAGGGGATGATGGGGGTCCCAGGTAGAATATGGTGGATTGTGGGGTGAATTTGGTGGATTTTGGGGATCCCTGAGGGGTTTAGGGGCACCTGAAGTGGATTTTGGGGTGAATTTGGGGGATTTTGGGTGTCCCTGAGGGGTTTAGATAGGATCTGAGCACGATTTTGGGGTGAATTTGGGGGGGTTTTGGGTGAACTATATTTGTCCTGATTAGCATAGGGCGTGGCAACCCAGCAGTGATCACGGGGCCTTGTTTGAAATCAAAGGGGCGTGGCCTAACACCAACATCCCACTCCAAACCTCATTTGCGTATAGTCGGTGAATATTCATCTTTTATTTGCAAAATACATGCGTGATTCATTAAATCTTTTCATTCCTTGTAATAAACTTCATGCATGAAAGCAAGAGTCCATCAGGTTAATTAATGCATTTCCATCATTTGCAATCAAGTGGTTTCCCCAAGCCTCCAAAGCCCAATGACACTAAAACTTCGCCCAAAAAGCCCCAAATGACGCCAGAACTTTGCCCAATTTTTCCCAAATCCGCCGCAAACTGCCAGCCAGTCCCCGCTTTCCCCCTAAAAACCGGATTTTCCTCCATTTTCAGCCATCTTTTCCATAGTTGGTCATTTTTCCCATCTAAGGCCGCCTCATTTGCATAGCGGCCGCGGCCCCGGCCCCAGGGGCGTGGCCTGACGGGCGACTCCTCCCCCCGCAGGCGGCGCATGCGCAGCTCCTGCTCGGCCTGGCTCTAGCCCGGCAGGCACTGAGACCTCCCGGCAACTAGGTGGCGCTAACGCAGTGGGTTTTGAGGCGATCTGAGGGCTTTGGGGGGAAATGTAGGGGATGATGGGGGTCCCAGGTAGAATATGGGGGATTGTGGCGTGAATTTGGTGGATTTTGGGGATCCCTGAGGGGTTTAGGGGCACCTGAAGTGGATTTTGGGGTGAATTTGGGGGATTTTGGATGTCCCTGAGCGGTTTAGGGGGATCTGAAGTGGATTTTGGGGTGAATTTGGGGGATTTTGGGGGTCCCTGAGGGGTTTAGAAGGATCTGAGCAGCATTTTGGGGTGAAGTTGGGGGGTTTTGGGCTGACCATATTTGTCCCTGATTAGCATAAAGGGCGTGGCCACACCCAGTGATCACGGCGCCTTGTTTGAATCAAAAGGGGCGTGGCCTAACACCAACATCCACACTCCAACCTCATTTGCGTCTAGTCGGTGAATATTCATCATTTTTTGCATAAATACAGGCGTGATTCAATGAGATCTTATTCATTCCCTTGCAATAAACTTCATTTGCATGAAAAGCAGAGTCCATCAGCGTTAATTAATCGCATTTCCATCATTTGCATCAAGTGTTTCCCCAAGCCCTCCAAAAGACACAAAATGACTCAGAACTGCCCCAATTTTCCCCAAATCCCCCCAAACTGCCCCCAGATCCCCCTTTTCCCCCCTAAAAACCGCATTTTCCTCCATTTTCAGCCATCTTTTCCATAGTTGCTCATTTTTCCCATCTAAGGCCGCCTCATTTACATAGCGGCCGCGGCCCCGCCCCCAGGGCCGTGGCCTGACGGGCGACTCCTCCCCCAGCAGGCAGCGCATGCGCAGCTCCTGCTCGGCCTGGCTCTAGCCCGGCAGGCACTTAGACCTCCCGGCCACTAGGTGGCGCTAACGCAGTGGGTTTTGAGGCGATCTGAGGGCTTTGGGGGGAAATGTAGGGGATGATGGGGGTCCCAGGTAGAATATGGGGGATTGTGGGGTGAATTTGGTGGATTTTGGGGATCCCTGAGGGGTTTAGGGGCAGCTGAGTGGATTTTGGGGTGAATTTGGGGGATTTGGGTGTCCACTGGGGTTTAGAAGGATCTGAGCAGGATTTTGGGTGAATTTGGGGGGTTTTGGGCTGACCATATTTGTCCCTGATTAGCATAAAGGGCGTGGCCACACCCAGTGATCACGGGGCCTTGTTTGAATCAAAAGGGGCGTGGCCTAACACCAACATCCACACTCCAACCTCATTTGCGTCTAGTCGGCGAATATTCATCATTTTTTTGCATAAATACAGGCGTGATTCAATTAGATGTTATTCATTCCCATGCAATAAACTTCATTTGCATGAAAAGCAGAGTCCATCAGCGTTAATTAATCGCATTTCCATCATTTGCATCAAGTGTTTCCCAAGCCCTCCAAAAGACCCAAAATGACCCAAAACTTCCCCAAAAAGTCCCCAAAATGACCCAGAACTGCCCCAATTTTCCCCAAATCCCCCCAAACTGCCCACAGATTTCCCGTTTCCCCCCTAAAAACCTCATTTTCCTCCATCTTCAGCCATCTTTTCCATATTTGCTCATTTTTCCATCTAAGGCCGCCTCATTTGCATAGCGGCCGCGGCCCCGCCCCCAGGGGCGTGGCCTGACGGGCGACTCCTCCCCCAGCAAGCGGCGCATGCGCAGCTCCTGCTCGGCCTGGCTCTAGCCCGGCAGGCACTGAGACCTCCCGGCCACTAGGTGGCGCTAACGCAGTGGGTTTTGAGGCGATCTGAGGGCTTTTGGGGGGAAATGTAGGGGATGATGGGGGTCCCAGGTAGAATATGGGGGATTGTGGGGTGAATTTGGTGGATTTTGGGGATCCCTGAGGGGTTTAGCGGCACCTGAAGTGGATTTTGGGGTGAATTTGGGGGAATTTTGGGGGTCCCTGACGGTCTTAGGGGGATCTGAAGTGGATTTTGGGGTGAATTTTGGGGGATTTTGGGTGTCCTTGAGGGGTTTAGAAGAATCTGAGCAGGATTTTGGGGTGATTTTGGAGGGTTTTGGGCTGACCATGTTTGTCCCTCATTGGCATAAAGGGCGTGGCCACACCCAGTGATCACGGGGCCTTGTTTGAATCAAAAGGGGCGTGGCCTAACACCAACATCCACACTCCAACCTCATTTGCGTATAGTCGGTGAATATTCATCATTTTTTTGCAAAATACAGGCGTGATTCAATAAAATCTTATTCATTCCCTTGCAATAAACTTTATTTGCATGAAAAGCAGAGTCCATCAGCGTTAATTAATCGCATTTCCATCATTTGCATCAAGTGTTTCCCCAAGCCCTCCAAAAGACCCAAAAGGACCCAAAACTTCCCCAAAAAGTCCCCAAAATGGCCCAGAACTGCCCCAATTTTCCCCAAATCCCCCCAAACTTCCCCCAGATCCGCCTTTTCCCCCCTAAAAACCGCATTTTCCTCCATTTTCAGCCATCTTTTCCATAGTTGCTCATTTTTCCCATCTAAGGCCGCCTCATTTACATAGCGGCCGCGGCCCCGCCCCCAGGGGCGTGGCCTGACTGGCGACTCCTCCCCCAGCAGGCGGCGCATGCGCAGCTCCTGCTCGGCCTGGCTCTAGCCCGGCAGGCACTGAGACCTCGCCGGCCACGAGGTGGCGCTAAACGCAGTGGGTTTTTTGAGGCGATCTGAGGGCTTTGGGGAAAATGTAGGGGATGATGGGGTCCCAGGTAGAATATGGGGGATTGTGGGGTGATTTGGTGGATTTTTGGGGATCTGAGGGGCGTTTAGGGGCAGCCTGAGTTGGATTTTGGGGTGAATTTTGGGGATTTTGGATGTCCTGACGTTTAGGGGGATCTGAAGTGGATTTTGGGGTGAATTTGGGGGATTTTGGGGGTCCTGAGGGGTTTAGAAGGTTCTGAGCAAGGACTTTTTGGGGTGAATTGGGGGGTTTTGGGCTGACCATATTTGTCCCTGATTAGCATAAAGGGCGTGGCCACACCCAGTGATCACGGGGCCTTGTTTGAATCAAAAGGGGCGTGGCCTAACACCAACATCCACACTCCAACCCCATTTGCGTATAGTCGGTGAATATTCATCATTTTTTTGCATAAATAAAGGCGTGATTCAATTAGATCTTATTCATTCCCTTGCAATAAACTTCATTTGCATGAAAAGCAGAGTCCATCAGCGTTAATCAAGCGCATTTCCATCATTTGCATCAAGTGTTTCCCCAAGCCCTCCAAAAGACCCAAAATGACCCAAAACTTCCCCAAAAAGTCCCCCAAAATGACCCAGAACTGCCCCAATTTTCCCCAAATCCCCCCAAACTGCCCCCAGATCCCCCGTTTCCCCCCTAAAAAACGCATTTTCCTCCATTTTCAGCCATCTTTTCCATAGTTGCTCATTTTTCCCATCTAAGGCCGCCTCATTTACATAGCGGCCGCGGCCCCGCCCCCAGGGCGTGGCCTGACGGGCGACTCCTCCCCCAGCAGGCGGCGCATGCGCAGCTCCTGCTCGGCCTGGCTCTAGCCCGGCAGGCACTGAGACCTCCCGGCCACTAGGTGGCGCTAACGCAGTGGGTTTTGAGGCGATCTTAGGGCTTTGGGGGGAAATGTAGGGGATGATGGGGGTCCCAGGTAGAATATGGGGGATTGTGGGGTGAATTTGGTGGATTTTGGGGATCCCTGAGGGGTTTAGGGGCACCTGAAGTGGATTTTGGGGTGAATTTGGGGGATTTTGGGTGTCCCTGAGCGGTTTAGGGGGATCTGAAGTGGATTTTGGGGTGAATTTGGGGGATTTTGGGGGTCCCTGAGGGGTTTAGAAGGATCTGAGCAGGATTTTGGGGTGAATTTGAGGGGTTTTGGGCTGACCATATTTGTCCCTGATTAGCATAAAGGGCGTGGCCACACCCAGTGATCACGGGGCCTTGTTTGAATCAAAAGGGGCGTGGCCTAACACCAACATCCACACTCCAACCTCATTTGCGTCTAGTCGGTGAATATTCATCATTTATTTGCATAAATACAGGCGTGATTCAATTAAATCTTATTCATTCCCTTGCAATAAACTTCATTTGCATGAAAAGCAGAGTCCATCAGCGTAATTAATCGCATTTCCATCATTTGCATCAAGTGTTTCCCCAAGCCCTCCAAAAGACCCAAAATGACCCAAAACTTCCCCCAAAAAGTCCCCAAAATGACCCAGAACTGCCCCAATTTTCCCCAAATCCCCCCAAACTGCCCCCAGATCCCCCTTTTCCCCCCTAAAAACCGCATTTTCCTCCATTTTCAGCCATCTTTTCCATAGTTGCTCATTTTCCCATCTAAGGCCGCCTCATTTGCATAGCGGCCGCGGCCCCGCCCCCAGGGCGCTGCTGACGGGCGACTTCCTCCCCCAGAGCCGGCGCATGCGCAGCTCCTGCTCGGCCTAGGCTCTAGCCCGCAGGCACTGAAAACCTCCGGCACTACGGTGCGCTTAACGCAGTGGGTTGCTGAGGCGCATCTTGAGGGTTTGGGGAAATGTAGCTGGCCGATGAGGCGGGTCCCAGGTAGAATATGGATTGTGGGGTGAATTTGGTGGATTTGGGGGATCCCTGAGGGGTTTCAGGGGACCTGAAGTGGATTTTGGGGTGAATTTGGGGGACTTTGGGTGTCCCTGAGCAGTTTAGGGAGATCTGAAGTGGATTTTGGGGTGAATTTGGGGGATTTTGGGGGTCCCTGATGGCTTTAGAAGGATCTGAGCAGGATTTTGTGGTGAATTTAATGGGGATTTTTAGCTGGCCTTATTTGTCCCTGATTAGCATAAAGGGCGTGGCCACACCCAGTGATCACGGGGCCTTGTTTGAATCAAAAGGGGCGTGGCCTAACACCAACATCCACACTCCAACCTCATTTGCGTATAGTCGGAGAATATTCATCATTTTTTTGCATAAATACAGGAGTGATTCAATTAGATCTTATTCATTCCCTTGCAATAAACTTCATTTGCATGAAAAGCGGAGTCCATCAGCGTTAATTAATCGCATTTCCATCATTTGCATCAAGTGTTTCCCAAAGCCCTCCAAAAGACCCAAAATGACCCAGAACTGCCCCAAAAAGTCCCCAAAATGACCCAGAACTGCCCCAATTTTCCCCAAATCCCCCCAAACTGCCCCCAGATCCCCCTTTTTCCCCCTAAAAACCGCATTTCCCTCCATTTTCAGCCATCTTTTCCATAGTTGCTCATTTTTCCCATCTAAGGCCGCCTCATTTGCATAGCGGCCGCGGCCCCGCCCCCAGGGTCGTGGCCTGACGGGCGACTCCTCCCCCAGCAGGCGGCGCATGCGCAGCTCCTGCTCGGCCTGGCTCTAGCCCGGCAGGCACTGAGACCTCCCGGCCACTAGGTAGCGCTAACGCAGTGGGTTTTGAAGCGATCTGAGGGCTTTGGGGGGAAATGTAGGGGATGATGGGGGTCCCAGGTAGAATATGGGGGATTGTGGGGTGAATTTGGTGGATTTTGGGGATCCCTGAGGGGTTTAGGAGGATCTGAACAGGATTTTGGGGTGAATTGGCGCAGGATTTGGTGGTCCCTGAGCGTTTAGGGAGATCTGAAGATCGCATTTAGGCGGTGAATTTGGGGGATTTTGGGGTCCCTGAGGCGGTTTAGAAGATCTTGAGCAGGGATTTTAGGGATGAATTTGAGGAAGGGTTTTGGCTGACCATTATTTGTTCCCTGATTAGCATAAAGGCGCGTGCCACACCCAGTGATCACGGGGCCTTGTTGAATCAAAAGGGGCGTGCCTAACACCAACATCACACTCCAACCTCATTTGCGTATAGTCCGTGAATATTCATCATTTATTTGCATAAATACAGGCGTGATTCAATTCAATCTTATTCATTCCCTTGCAATAAACTTCATTTGCATGAAAAGCAGAGTCCATGAGCGTTAATTAATCGCATTTCCATCATTTGCATCAAGTGTTTCCCCAAGCCCTCCAAAAGACCCAAAATGACCCAAAACTTCCCCAAAAAGTCCCCAAAATCACCCAGAACTGCCCCAATTTTCCCCAAATCCCCCCAAACTGCCCCCAGATCCCCTTTTTCCCCCCTAAAAACCGCATTTTCCTCCATTTTCAGCCATCTTTTCCATAGTTGGTCATTTTTCCCATCTAAGGCCGCCTCATTTGCATAGCGGCCACGGCCCCGCCCCAGGGGCGTGGCCTGACGGGCGACTCCTCCCCCAGCAGGCGGCGCATGTGCAGCTCCTGCTCGGCCTGGCTCTAGCCCGGCAGGCACTGAGACCTCCCGGCCACTAGGTGGCGCTAACGCAGTGGGTTTTGAGGCGATCTGAGCGCTTTGGGGGGAAATGTAGGGGATGATGGGGGTCCCAGGTAGAATATGGGGGATTGTGGGTGAATTTGGTGGATTTTGGGGATCCCTGAGGGGTTTAGGGGCACCTGAAGTGGATTTTGGGGTGAATTTGGGGGATTTTGGGTGTCCCTGAGGGGTTTAGGGGCACCTGAAGTGGATTTTGGGGTGAATTTGGGGGATTTTGGGGGTCCCTGAAGGGTTTAGAAGGATCTGAGCAGGATTTTGGGGTGAATTTGGGGGATTTTGGGCTGACCATGTTTGTCCCTGATTAGCATAAAGGGCGTGGCCACAGCCAGTGATCACGGGGCCTTGTTTGACTCAAAAGGGGCGTGGCCTAACACCAACATCCACACTCCAACCTCATTTGCGTCTAGTCGGTGAATATTCATCATTTATTTGCATAAATACAGGCGTGATTCAATTAAATTATTCATTCCCTTGCAATAAACTTCATTTGCATGAAAAGCAGAGTCCATCAGCGTTAATTATACGCATTTCCATCATTTGTATCAAGTGTTTCCCCAAGCCCTCCAAAAGACCCAAAATGACCCAAAACTTCCCCAAAAAGTCCCCAAAATGACCCAGAACTGCCCCAATTTTCCCCAAATCCCCCCAAACTTCCCCCAGATCCCCCTTTTTCCCCCTAAAAACCGCATTTTCATCCATTTTCAGCCATCTTTTCCATATTTGCTCATTTTTCCCATCTAAGGCCGCCTCATTTGCATAGCGGCCGCGGCCCCGCCCCCAGGGGCGTGGCCTGACGGGCGACTCCTCCCCCCGCCGGCGGCGCATGCGCAGCTCCTGCTCGGCCTGGCTCTAGCCCGGCAGGCACTGAGACCTCCCGGCCACTAGGTGGCGCTAACGCAGTGGGTTTTGAGGCGATCTGAGGGCTTGGGGGGGAAATGTAGGGGATGATGGGGGTCCCAGGTAGAATATGGGGGATTGTGGGGTGAATTTGGTGGAATTTGGGGATCCCTGAGAGGTTTAGGGGCACCTGAAGTGGATTTTGGGGTGAATTTGGGGGATTTTGGGTGTCCCTGAGCAGTTTAGGGAGATCTGAAGTGGATTTTGGGGTGAATTTGGAAGATTTTGGGGGTCCCTGAGGGGTTTAGAAGGATCTGAGCAGGATTTTTGGGTGAATTTGATGGGGATTTTGGGCTGGCCATATTTGTCCCTTATTAGCATAAAGGGCGTGGCCACACCCAGTGATCACGGGGCCTTGTTTGAATCAAAAGGGGCGTGGCCTAACACCAACATCCACACTCCAACCTCATTTGCGTGTAGTCGGTGAATATTCAACATTTATTTGCATAAATACAGGCGTGATTCAATTAGATTTTATTCATTCTCTTGCAATAAACTTAATTTGCATAAAAAGCAGAGTCCATCAGCGGTAATTAATCGCATTTCCATCATTTGCATCAAGTGTTTCCCCAAGCCCTCCAAAAGACCCAAAATGACCCAAAACTTCCCCAAAAAGTCCCCAAAATGACCCAGAACTGCCCCAATTTTCCCCAAATCCTCCCAAACTGCCCGCAGATCCCCCGTTTCCCCCCTAAAAACCGCATTTTCCTCCATTTTCAGCCATCTTTTCCATATTTGGTCATTTTTCCCATCTAAGGCCGCTCATTTGCATAGCGGCCGCGGCCCCGCCCCCAGGGCCGTGGCCTGACGGGCGACTCCTCCCCCAGCAGGCGGCGCATGCGCAGCTCCTGCTCGTCCTGGCTCTAGCCCGGCAGGCACTGAGACCTCCCGGCCACTAGGTGGCGCTAACGCAGTGGGTTTTGAGGCGATCTGAGGGCTTTGGGGGGAAATGTAGGGGATGATGGGGGTCCCAGGTAGAATATTGGGGATTGTGGGGTGAATTTGGTGGATTTTGGGGATCCCTGAGGGGTTTAGGGGCACCTGAAGTGGATTTTGGGGTGAATTTGGGGGATTTTGGGGGTCCCTGAGGGGTTTAGAAGGATCTGAGCAGGATTTTGGGATGAATTTTGGGGGTTTTGGGCTGACCATATTTGTCCCTGATTAGCATAAAGGGCGTGGCCACACCCAGTGATCACGGGGCCTTGTTTGACTCAAAAGGGGCGTGGCCTAACACCAACATCCACACTCCAACCTCATTTGCGTATAGTCGGTGAATATTCATCATTTTTTTGCATAAATACAGGCGTGATTCAATTAAATCTTATTTTCCTTGCAATAACTTCATTTTGCATGAAAAGCAGAGTCCACTCAGCGTTATTAATGCAATTTCCATCATTTGCATCCGAGTGTTTTCCCAAGCTTCCAAAATGACCCAGAACTGCCCCAATTTTCCCCAAATCCCCCCAAACTGCCCCCAGATCCCCCTTTTCCCCCCTAAAAACCGCATTTTCCTCCATTTTCAGCCATCTTTTCCATATTTGCTCATTTTTCCCATCTAAGGCCGCCTCATTTGCATAGCGGCCGCGGCCCCGCCCCCAGGGGCGTGGCCTGACGGGCGACTCCTCCCCCAGCAGGCGGCGCATGCGCAGCTCCTGCTCGGCCTGGCTCTAGCCCGGCAGGCACTGAGACCTCCCGGCCACTAGGTGGCGCTAACGCAGTGGGTTTTGAGGCGATCTGAGGGCTTTGGGGGGAAATGTAGGGGATGATGGGGGTCCCAGGTAGAATATGGGGGATTGTGGGGTGAATTTGGTGGATTTTGGGGATCCCTGAGGGGTTTAGGGGCACCTGAAGTGGATTTTGGGGTGAATTTGGGGGATTTTGGGGGTCCCTGAGGGGTTTAGAAGGATCTGAGCAGGATTTTGGGGTGAAGTTGGGGGGTTTTGGGCTGACCATATTTGTCCCTGATTAGCATAAAGGGCGTGGCCACACCCAGTGATCACGGGGCCTTGTTTGAATCAAAAGGGGCGTGGCCTAACACCAACATCCACACTCCAACCTCATTTGCGTATAGTCGTTGAATATTCATCATTTATTTACATAAATACAGGCGTGATTCAATTAAATCTTATTCATTTCCTTGCAATAAACTTCATTTGCATGAAAAGCAGAGTCCATCAGCGTTAATTAATCGCATTTCCATCATTTGCATCAAGTGTTTTTCCAAGCCTTCCAAAAAGTCCCCAAAATGACCCAGAACTGCCCCAATTTTCCCCAAATCCCCCCAAACTGCCCCCAGATCCCCCTTTTCCCCCCTAAAAACCGCATTTTCCTCCATTTTCAGCCATCTTTTTCCATATTTGGTCATTTTTCCCATCTAAGGCCGCCTCATTTGCATAGCGGCCGCGGCCCCGCCCCCAGGGGCGTGGCCTGACGGGCGACTCCTCCCCCAGCAGGCAGCGCATGTGCAGCTCCTGCTCGGCCTGGCTCTAGCCCGGCAGGCACTGAGACCTCCCGGCCACTAGGTGGCGCTAACGCAGTGGGTTTTGAGGCGATCTGAGGGCTTTGGCGGGAAATGTAGGGGATGATGGGGGTCCCAGATAGAATATGGGGGATTGTGGGGTGAATTTGGTGGATTTTGGGGATCCCTGAGGGGTTTAGGGGCACCTGAAGTGGATTTTGGGGTGAATTTGGGGGATTTTGGGTGTCCCTGAGCAGTTTAGGGAGATCTGAAGTGGATTTTGGGGTGAATTTGGAAGATTTTTGGGGTCCCTGATGGGTTTAGAAGGATCTGAGCAGGATTTTGGGATGAATTTAATGGGGATTTTGGGCTGACCATATTTGTCCCTGATTAGCATAAAGGGCGTGGCCACACCCAGTGATCACGGGGCCTTGTTTGAATCAAAAGGGGCGTGGCCTAACACCAACATCCACACTCCAACCTCATTTGCGTCTAGTCGGTGAATATTCATCATTTTTTTGCATAAATACAGGCGTGATTCAATTAAATCATATTCATTCCCTTGCAATAAACTTCATTTGCATGAAAAGCAGAGTCCATCAGCGTTAATTCATCGCATTTACATCATTTGCATCAAGGGTTTCCCCAAGCCCTCCAAAAGACCCAAAATGACCCAAAACTTCCCCAAAAAGTCCCCAAAATGACCCAGAACTACCCCAATTTTCCCCAAATCCCCCCAAACTGCCCCCAGATCCCCCTTTTCCCCCCTAAAAACCGCATTTTCCTCCATTTTCAGCCATCTTTTCCATATTTGGTCATTTTTTCCATCTAAGGCCGCCTCATTTGCATAGCGGCCGCGGCCCCGCCCCCAGGGCCGAGGCCTGACGGGCGACTCCTCCCCCAGCAGGCGGTGCATGCGCAGCTCCTGCTCGGCCTGGCTCTAGCCCGGCAGGCACTGAGACCTCCCGGCCACTAGGTGGCGCTAACGCAGTGGGTTTTGAGGCGATCTGAGGGCTTTGGGGGGAAATGTAGAAGGATGATGGGGGTCTAGGTAGAATATGGGGATTGTGGGGGTGAATTTGGTGGATTTTGGGGATCCCTGAGGGGGTTTAGGGCACCTAGAAGTGGATTTTGGGGTGAATTTGGGGGATTTTGGGCGTCCCTGAGCGGTTTCTGAGGGTATGAAGTGGATTTTGGGGTGAATTTGGGGGATTTTGGGGGTCCCTGAGGGGTTTAGAAGGATCTGAGCAGGATTTTGGGGTGAATTTGGGGGTTTTGGGCTGACCATGTTTGTCCCTCATTAGCATAAAGGGCGTGGCCACACCCAGTAGTCACGGGGCCTTGTTTGAATCAAAAGGGGCGTGGCCTAGCACCAACATCCACACTCCAACCTCATTTGCGTATAGTCGGTGAATATTCATCATTTATTTGCATAAATACAGGCGTGATTTAATTAAATCTTATTAACTTCCTTGCAATAAACTTCATTTGCATGAAAAGCAGAGTCCATCAGCGTTAATTAATCGCATTTCCATCATTTGCATCAAGTGTTTCCCCAAGCCCTCCAAAAGACCCAAAATGACCCAAAACTTCCCCAAAAAGTCCGCAAAATGACCCAGAACTGCCCCAATTTTCCCCAAATCCCCCCAAACTGCCCCCAGATCCCCCTTTTCCCCCCTAAAAACCGCATTTTCCTCCATTTTCAGCCATCTTTTCCATAGTTGCTCATTTTCCCATCTAAGGCCGCCTCATTTGCATAGCTGACATGAAACTACACTCCCCAGGGCGTGGCCTGACAGACGACTCCCCTCCCAGCAGGCGGTAGCATGTAGCTCCTGCTAAGCCTGGCTCTAGCCCGGCGAGAGCACTGAGACCTCCGGCCACTAGGTGGCTACTTATGGCGAAAGTGGTTTGAGGCCCGATCTGAGGGGCTTTGGGGGAAATGTAGGGGATGATGGGGGTCCCAGGTAGAATATGGGGATTGTGGGGTGGTGGTGGATTTTGGGGATCCCTGAGGTTTGGGGCACCTAGAAGATGGATTTTGGGGTGGGTGAGATTTTGGGGTGTCTCCCTGCAGGTTTAGAGGGGGATCTGAGAGTGGTTACAGGGTGAATTTGAGGGGATTTGGGGGGTCCCTGAGGGGTTTAGAAGGATCTGAGCAGGATTTTGGGGTGAAGTTGGGGGGTTTTGGGCTGACCATATTTGTCCCTGATTAGCATAAAGGGCGTAGCCACACCCAGTGATCACGGGGCCTTGTTTGAATCAAAAGGGGCGTGGCCTAACACCAACATCCACACTCCAACCTCATTTGCGTATAGTCGGTGAATATTCATCATTTATTTGCATAAATACAGGCATGATTCAATTAAATCTTATTAATTTCCTTGCAATAAACTTCATTTGCATGAAAAGTGGAGTCCATCAGCGTTAATTAATCGCATTTACATCATTTGCATCAAGTGTTTCCCCAAGCCCTCCAAAGACCCAAAATGACCCAAAACTTCCCCAAAAAGTCCCCAAAATGACCCAGAACTGCCCCAATTTTCCCCAAATCCCCCCAAACTGCCCCCAGATCCCCCTTTTCCCCCCTAAAAACCACATTTTCCTCCATTTTCAGCCATCTTTTCCATATTTGCTCATTTTTTCCCATCTAAGGCCGCCTCATTTGCATAGCAGCCGCGGCCCCGCCCCCAGGGGCGTGGCCTGACGGGCGACTCCGCCCCCAGCAGGCGGCGCATGCGCAGCTCCTGCTCGGCCTACTCTAGCCCGGCAGGCACTGAGACCTCCCGGCCACTAGGTGGCGCTACCGCAGTGGGTTTTGAGGCGATCTGAGGGCTTTGGGGAGAAATGTCGGGGATGATGGGGGTCCCAGGTAGAATATGGGGGATTGTGGGGTGAATTTGGTGGATTTTGGGCATCCCTGAGGGGTTTAGGGCCACCTGAAGTGGATTTTGGGGTGAATTTGGGGGATTTTGGGTGTCCCTGAGCGGTTTAGGGGGATCTGAAGTGGATTTTGGGGTGAATTTGGGGGATTTTGGGCGTCCCTGAGGGGTTTAGAAGGATCTGAGCAGGATTTTGGGGTGAATTTAATGGGGATTTTGGGCTGACCATGTTTGTCCCTCATTAGCATAAAGGGCGTGGCCACACCCAGTGATCACGGGGCCTTGTTTGAATCAAAAGGGGCGTGGCCTAACACCAACATCCACGCTCCAACCTCATTTGCATATAGTCGGTGAATATTCATCATTTTTTTGCATAAATACAGGCGTGATTCAATTAAATCTTATTCATACCCTTGCAATAAACTTCATTTGCGTGAAAAGCAGAGGTATCGGCGTTAATTAATCGCATTTCCATCATTTGCATCAAGTGTTTCCCCAAGCCCTCCAAAAGACCCAAAATGACCCAAAACTTCCCCAAAAAGTCCCAAAAATGACCCAGAACTGCCCCAATTTTCCCCAAATCCCCCCAAACTGCCCCCAGATCCCCCTTTTCCCCCCCTAAAAACCACATTTTCCTCCATTTTCAGCCATCTTTTCCATATTTGCTCATTTTTCCCATCTAAGGCCGCCTCATTTGCATAGCGGCCGCGGCCCCGCCCCCAGGGGCGTGGCCTGACGAGCGACTCCTCCCCAGCAGGCGGCGCATGCGCAGCTCCTGCTCGGCCTGGCTCTAGCCCGGCAGGCACTGAGACCTCCCGGCCACTAGGTGGCGCTAACGCAGTGGGTTTTGCGGCGATCTGAAGGCTTTGGGGGGAAATGTAGGGGATGATGGGGGTCCCAGGTAGAATATGGGGGATTGTGGGGTGAATTTGGTGGATTTTGGGGATCCCTGAGGGGTTTAGGGGCACCTGAAGTGGATTTTAGGGTGAATTTGGGGGATTTTGGGTGTCCCTGAGCGGTTTAGGGGCACCTGAGGTGGATTTTGGGGTGAATTTGGGGGATTTTGGGGGTCCCTGAGGGGTTTAGAAGGATCTGAGCAGGATTTTGGGGGTGAATTTAATGGGGATTTTGGGCTGAACATATTTGTCCCTGATTAGCATAAAGGGCGTGGCCACACCCAGTGATCACGGGGCCTTGTTTGAATCAAAAGGGGCGTGGCTTAACACCAACATCCACACTCCAACCTCATTTAGTATAGTGGAGAATATTCATCATTTTTTGCATAAATACAGGCGTGATTCAATTAAATCTTATTCATTCCCTTGCAATAAACCTCATTTGCATGGAAGCAAGTCCATCAGCGTTAATTAATAGCATTTCCATCATTTGCATCAAGTGTTTCCCCAAGCCTCCAAAAGACCAAAATGACCCAAAACACACAAAGTCCCCAAGTATTAGAACTACTAATTTTCCCCAAATCCTCTAAACTGCCCCAGATCCCGTTTCCCCCTAAAAACGCATTTTTCCTCCATTTTTCAGCCATCTTTTCCATATTTGGTCATTTTCCCATCTAAAGACGCCCTCATTTGCATAGCGTACTGGCCCCATAGGGGCATTAGCCTGACAGGCAACTCCTCCCCAGCAGAAGTAGTATGCGCAGCTCCTGCTTCAGCGCAACCAGCCCGGCAGGTACTAGGAACCTCAGCCACTAGGTGGCGCTAGCAATGAGTTTTGTGAGAGGCGATCTGAGGGCTTTGGGGGGAAATGTAGGGGATGATGGGGGTCCCAGGTAGAATATGGGGGACTGTGGGGTGAATTTGGTATATTTTGGAGATCCCTGAGAGGTTTAAGGGCACCTGAAGTGGATTTTGGGGTGAATTTGGGGGATTTGTGGCGTCCCTGAGCGGTTTAGGGAGATCTGAAGTGGATTTTGGGGTGAATTTGGGGGATTTTGGGGGTCCCTGAGGGGTTTAGGAGGATCTGAGCAGGATTTTGGGGTGAATTTAATGGGGATTTTTGGCTGACCATGTTTGTCCCTGATTAGCATAAAGGGCGTGGCCACAGCCAGTGATCACGGGGCCTTGTTTGAATCAAAAGGGGCGTAGCCTAACACCAACATCCTCACTCCAACCTCATTTGCGTCTAGTCGGTGAATCTTCATCATTTTTTTGCATAAATACAGGCGTGATTCAATTAAATCTTATTCATTCCCTTGCAATAAACTTCATTTGTATGAAAAGCAGAGTCCATCAGCGTTAATTAATAGCATTTCCATCATTTGCATCAAGTGTTTCCCCAAGCCCTCCAAAAGACCCAAAATGACCCAAAACTTCCCCAAAAAGTCCCCAAAATGACCCAGAACTGCCCCAATTTTCCCCAAATCGCCCCAAACTGCCCCCAGATCCCCTTTTCCCCCCTAAAAACCGCATTTTCCTCCATTTTCAATACATCTTTTCCATAGTTGCTCATTTTTACATCTAAGGCCGCCTCATTTGCATAGCTGACGTGACTACTCCCAGGGGCAGTAGCCTGACTTAGTGACTCCTCCCCCAGCAGGCATGCGCAGCTCCTGCTCGGCCTGGCTCCTGGCCCGGCTTGAAGGCACTGAGACCTCCCGGCCACTAGGTGCGGCATGCATAGTGGGTTTTGAAGCGATCACAGGGGGCTTTGGAAATGTAGGGGATGATGAAGTCCCAGGTAGAATATGAGAGTTGTGGGAATTGAGAATTTGGTGGATTTTGGGGATCCCTGAGGGGTTTAGGGGCCCCTGAAGCGGATTTTGGGGTGAATTTGGGGGATTTTGGGTGTCCCTGAGCGGTTTAGGGGGATCTGAAGTGGATTTTGGGGTGAATTTGGGGGATTTTGGGGTCCCTGAGGGGTTTAGAAGGATCTGAGCAGGATTTTGGGGTGAAGTTGGGGGGTTTTGGGCTGACCATATTTGTCCCTGATTAGCATAAAGGGCGTGGCCACACCCAGTGATCACGGGGCCTTGTTTGAATCAAAGGGGCGTGGCCCCTGCTGCAACATCCACACTCCAACCTCATTCATTATAGTCGGTGAATATTCATCATTTATTTGCATAAATACAGGCGTGATTCAATTAAATCTTATTCATTCCCTTGCAATAAACTTCATTTTCATGAGAAGCAGAGTCCATCAGCGTTAATTAATCGCATTTCCATCATTTGCATCAAGTGTTTCCCCAAGCCCTCCAAAAGACCCAAAATGACCCAAAACTTCCCCAAAAAGTCCCCAAAATGACCCAGAACTGCCCCAATTTCCCCCAAATCCTCCCAAAC
>JAVTVJ010006169.1:0-14929 GCA_034509425.1 Eopsaltria australis
TTGGGGTTGTTTATGCATCTGCCAGGACCCTGCTGGCCATCCTCAGGCTGGCCACTGCACTGGTATGGGCACCAGTATGGACCAGTATGGACCAGTATGGACCAGTATGGTCTGGTGTCCAACCAGTGTCCTCATATCCCTATGGTAGATGAGGGACTGGGGTTGTTTATGCATCTGCCAGGACCTTGATCAGCCCAGAATTGACCCAAAATGACCCAAGATTGGCCCAAAAATCGGCCCAAAATTGACCCAAAATCAGCCCAAAATTGACCCAAAATTGGCTCCAAAATCGACCCAAAAATGACCCAAAATCAGCCCAAAAATCAACCCAAAATCAGCACAAAAATCAACCCAAAATCAGCCCAAAAATCAACCCAAAATCAGACCAAAATCAACCCAAAATTGATCCAAAATTGGCTCCAAAATCAGCCTAAAATCGACCCAAAATCAGCCCTAAATTAACCCAAAATCGACCCAAAATTGGCTCCAAAATCAGCCCAAAAATCAACCCAAAATCAGACCAAAATCAACCCAAAATTGACCCAAAATTGGCTCCAAAATCAGCATAAAATTGACCCAAAATCAGCCCTAAATTGACTCCAAATTGACCCAAAATCAACACAAAATTGGCTTCAAATTCAGCCCAAAATCAACTCAAAACGAACCCAAAAATCAGCACAAAAATCGACCCAAAATTGACTCGAAATCGACCCAAAATTGACCCAAAATTGACCCAAAAATCAGCCCAAAATTGACCCAAAATCAACCCAAAAATTGACCCAAAATCAGCCCAAAATCGATTCAAAATTGACTCAAAATCAACCCAAAATTGGCTCCAAAATCAGCCAAAAATTGACCCAAAATCAGCCCAAAATTGACCCAAAATCAACCCAAAATCAGCCCAAAAATCGATCAAAAAGCAGCCCCAAATCAGCCCTAAATTGACCCAAAACCGACCCAAAATTGGCTCCAAAATCAGCCCAAAATTGACCCAAAATTAACCCCAAAATCAGCCCAAATTGACCCAAAATCAGCCCCAAAATTAACCCCAAAATCAACCCAAAATTGGCTCCAAAATCAGCCCAAAATTGACCCCAAAATCAGCCCAAAATTGACCCAAAATCAACCCAAAATCAGCCCCAAAATCGATCAAAAAGCAGCCCTAAATTGACCCAAAATCAACCCAAAATTGGCTCCAAAATCAGCCCAAAATTGACCCAAAAAACGACCCAAAATCAGCCCTAAATTGACCCAAAAATCGACCCGAAATCAACCCCAAATCAGCCCAAAATTGACCCAAAATTGGCTTTAAAATCTGCCCCAAAATGGACCCCAAATCTGACCCAAAATCAGCCAAATTTTGGGTCAATTTTGGGCTGAATTTTTGTTAATTTGGGGTCAATTTTTGGGCTGATTTTAGGCTGATTTTGGAACTGATTTTGGGTCGATTTTGGGCTGATTTGGGGTCGATTTTGGGTCATTTTTAGGTCAATTTTGGGCTGAATTTTTGTGAATTTGGGGTCAGGTTTTGGGCTGATTTTGGGTCCATTTTGGACCAAATTTTTGGGTCAATTTTGGGTGATTTTTGGGTCAATTTTTGGGTGATTTTTAGGCCATTTTGGGCTGATTTTGGGCCAAATTTTTGGGTGATTTTTAGGTCAATTTTGGGCTGAATTTTTGTTAATTTGGGGTCAATTTTTTGGTCGATTTTAGGTTGATTTTGAGTCAATTTTGGATCGATTTTTGGGCTGATTTGGAGCCAAATTTTTGGGTTGATTTTGGGTCGATTTTGGGCTGATTTTTAGGTCAATTTTGGAACTGATTTTGGGTTAATTTAGGGCTGATTTGGGGTCCATTTGGAGCCAAATTTTTGGGTTAATTTTGGGTCGATTTTGGGCTGATTTGGGGTCAATTTTTGGGCTGATTTTTGGGTCAATTTAGGGCTGATTTTTGGGTCAATTTTGGGTGATTTTGGGTCCATTTTGGGCCAAATTTTTGGGTCTATTTTGGGCTGATTTGGGGTCGATTTTGGGTCATTTTTAGGTCAATTTTGGGCTGAATTTTTGTTAATTTGGGGTCAGTTTTTGGGCTGATTTTGGGTCCATTTTGGGCCCAATTTTTGGGTCAATTTTTGGCTGATTTGGGGCCAATTTTTGGGCTGATTTTTAGGTCAATTTTGGGCTGATTTTGGGTCAATTTTGGGCTGAATTTTTGTTAATTTGGGGTGAGTTTTTGGGGTGATTTTAGGCTGATTTTGAGTCAATTTTGAATCAGTTTTTGGGCTGATTTTGGGTCCATTCTGGGCCAAATTTTTGGGTCAATTTGGGGCTGATTTTAGGCTGATTTTGGAACTGATTTTGGGTCAATTTAGGGCTGATTTGGGGTCGATTTTGGGTCGATTTTGGGCCAAATTTTTGGGTGATTTTTAGGTCAATTTTGGGCTGAATTTTTGTTAATTTGGGACCATTTTTTGGGGTGATTTTTGGCTGATTTTGGAACTGATTTTGGGTCAATTTAGGGCTGACTTGGGGTCCATTTTGGGCCAAATTTTTGGGTCAATTTTGGGTCGATTTGGGGTCGATTTTGGGTGATTTTTAGGCCATTTTGGGCTGATTTGGGGCCAATTTTTTGGGCTGATTTTTAGGTCAATTTTGGGCTGAATTTTTGTTAATTTGGGGTCAATTTTGGGCTGATTTTGGGTCAATTTTGGGCTAAATTTTTGTTAATTTGGGGTCAATTTTTGGGTCAATTTTAGGCTGATTTTGGAACTGATTTTGGGTCAATTCAGGGCTGATTTTGGGTCCATTTTGGGCCAAATTTTTGGGTCAATTTGGGGCTGATTTTGGGTCGATTTTGGGTCGATTTTTGGGCTGATTTTGAGCTGATTTGGGGCCGATTTTTAGGTCAATTTTGAGGCAATTTTTGCCTTTTTCGGGGCCGTTTTTGGGTCAATTTTTGGAGTTTTTGGCTCCATTTTTTTTTCAATTTTCAGGGCTGAGTCTGAGCCGATTTTTGGGTTGAATTTGGGGGTTTTTGGGTCTTTTCCAGGCCCGGTTGCGCCTCGGGGACGTGGTGGAGAAGGACGACGTCAGCGAGGCCCTGAGGCTCCTGGAGGCCGCCCGGGATTCCCTGAGGGGGGACCCTGACCCCGCCCAGAGGTGGGAATTTGGGAATTCTGGGAATTCTGGGAATTTTGGGGAATTTTGGGGAATTTTTGGGAATTTTGGGATGTTGGGAATTGGGGGAATTTGGGGTTTTTGGGGGAATTTTGGGGTTTTTTGGGATTTTTGGGGGCTCAGGGGGGACCCCAACCCCACCCAGAGGTGAAAAATTGGGAATTTTGGGAATATTTGGGAATTTTCTGGGAAAAATCCCAGAAATTTTGGGATTTTGGGGTGAAATTTTGGGTGAAAATTCCCAAATTTTGGGTGAAAATCCCCAAATTCGGGATGAAAAATCCCCAAATTCTGGGAATTTCATGGACTGGGTTTGGAATTTCGGGAGAACCTCAGGAAAAGCTTCAAAACCTTGGGAAAACCTGGGAAAATTTGGGAATTCTGGGGCAAAAAAAACCCCAAAATTTCGCTTAAAATTTTGCTGATTTTGGGAATTTTTGGGGAATTTTGGGTGAAATCCAAGAAATTTTTGGGAGGATTTAAGGATTTTGGGAAAAGCTTCAAATTTTTGGGAATTCTGGCCAAAATTCCGGGCAAAACTCCAAAAATTTTGGGATTTGGGGTCAAATTTGGGGTGAAAATCCCCAAATTTCGGGTAAAAATCCCCAAATTTTGGGTGAAAATCCCCAAATTTTGGGTGAAAATCCCCAAATTCCAGGAATTCCTTGCGCTGGGACCATCGAGAGGGTTGGGAATTCCGGGAAAACCTCGAAAACTTGGGAATTCTGGGGCCGAAAAACCCCCCGAAAACTCCCAAATTTCCGCCGATTTCGGGATTTTTTTGGGAATTCCGGGGAATTTTGGGAATTCTGAGCTCTCCCTCCCCCCCCCAGGTGCCCGAGGCCGTCGGAGGCGATTTTTGGGATTCTCCGGGATCTGGGGGGGCCCGGGGGGCGCTCGCTGCCCCTCCCCCACGCCATGGAGATCCTGGGGGCTCGCGGCTTCACCCCCGCCCAGGTGGGGGCGGCTCTGGAGGAGTACGAGGGGCTCAACGTGATCCAGGTGAACCCAGCCAGGACCAGGATCACCTTCGTGTGAGGATTCCCAAAAAAAACTGGGGAGAAATCCGGGAATTTTGGGAAAAACGGTGAAAAAACGGCGAAAATCGGATGAAAAACGGCCCAAAAATGGCAAAAATTGACCCAAAAATGACCCAGAGTTCAAATTTTGGGGCTCAAGGTGATCCAGGTGAACCCAGGCAGGACCAGGATCACCTTTGTGTAAAGATTCCCAAAAAAAATTGGGGAGAAATCCGAGAATTTTGGGGGAAAATCCGGGAATTTTGGGAAAAAGGGCGAAAAAACGGCGAAAATCGGATGAAAAACGGACAAAAAATGGCAAAAATTGACCCAAAAATCACCTGGATGGGGCTCAAGGTGATCCAGGTGAACCCAGGCAGGACCAGGATCACCTTTGTGTGAGGATTCCCAAAAAAAATTGGGGAGAAATCCCAAAAAATTGGGAAAAAATTGGGAATTTTGGGAAAAAACAGCGAAAATTGGACGAAAAACGGCAAAAATTGACCCAAAAATCACCCAAAAATGGAATTTTTGGGGTTAAAATTGGTCCAGGTGATCCCAGATCCCACCTGGGTCACCCTCAGGATTTTTCCCAAAAAAAAAACCCGGGAATTTTTGGAAAATTTTGGGAAAAATCCCCCCAAAAATTGGGAAAAAATCGGTGAAATTCGCACCAAAAATGGCAAAAATTTTACCCAGAAAGCCCCAAAAATGGAATTTTTTGGGGTTCAAATTGGCCCAGGTGATCCCAAAATTCACCTGGATCCCCTTGGATTGAGGGGGAGCCCAAAATTCTGGGAAAAATCCTGAAAATTTTGGGAAAAATCCTGAAAATTTTGGGAAAAATCCTGAAAATTTTGGGGAAAATCCTCAAAAAACGACAAAAATCCCACCAAAAACGGCCCCGAAAATGGCAAAAATCGACCCAAAAAAACCCCAAAATTCCAACTGGGAATCCCAAAATTCCCGGAATTCCTTCAGAATTCCCAAAATCCCCTCAGGTTTTATTTCTCTGCTTTTTTTTGTAGCAATAAAAGGATTTTTATCAATAAAAAAACCACAAAATTTCTCCATTTTTTGGTCTTTTTTTGGTTTTTCCACCCCAAAAAAAATTCCTTTTCCTTCCCAATCCCAAATTTTCCCCCTGGAATTCCCATTTTTTGCTCCCAAATTTTTCCAGCTTTTTTTTTCCCTCTTAAAAATCCCATTTTTCCATCAAAAATCACCCAAAAAAATCCAATTTTTCCATCTCAAACTCAACTTTTTTGACCCAAAATCCCCCAAATTTGAGCTCCTCAAATTCCTGGGATGAATCCCCAAATTCCTGGGATTATTCCCAGATTTTTGGGGTCCCTTTTCCAACCTTTTTTCCTTAAAAATCCCATTTTTTCCATTAAAAAAACACCCAAAAAATCCCATTTTTCCACCTCAAACTCAACTTCATTGAACCAAACCAACTCCAAATCCCCAAAATCGGGATCCCAAAATTCCTGGGATTATTCCCAAATTTTTGGGGATCCCAATCCCTTTTTTTTTCCCCTCTAAAACCTCTCGAATCCTCTGGAAAAAATAGGAAAAATTCCAATTTTTTCATCTCAAACTCAACTTTATTGACCCAAATGCCCCCAAAATCCCCCAAATTTGAGCTCCTCAAATTCCTGGGATGAATCCCAAATTCCTGGGATTATTCCCAAATTTTTGGGGTGGATTTGGCATTTCCAGAGCCCCTTTTCCCCCCAAAAATGACACAAAAATTCCATTTTTTTCCTTTTCCAACCTCTTTTATTGACCCAAAACTGCTCTAAACCCCCCCAAACCGGGGTTCCTCTGAATCCTGGGAATCCTGGGATGAATCCTGGGATTATTCCCGAATTTTTGGGATGGATTTTTGGGAATCCCAATCCCAAAACCTTCACGACACAGCTCAAAAAAACACAAAAAAATTCCAATTTTTCCGTCTCAAACTCAACTTTATTGACCCAAAACCCTCCAAAATCGGGGTCCCAAAATTCCTGGGATGGATCCCCAAATTCCTGGGATTATTCCCAAATTTTTGGGATGGATCTTGGGGATCTCAACCCCCTTTTTCTCCCCATTTTCCCCTCGCGACGCGCTCGAAAAAACACCAAAAATTCCGATTTTTCCGTCTCAAACTCAACTTTATTGACCCAAAACCCCCCCAACCCGGGGTTCCTATGAATCCTTGGAATCCTGGGAATATTCCTGGATTTTTCCTGGGAATTTCTGGGGCTCCCCTAGAAGAAGAGGCCCCGCATGCGGCGCCCGATGCCCTGGCGCTCGTAGAGGGCCCAAAAATCAGGATAAAATCCCAAAATTCTCCTTTTCCAACCCCTTTATTGACCCAAAACCCCCCAAAATCGGGGTCCCAAAATTCCTGGGATGAATCCCCAAATTCCTGGGAATATTCCCAGGTTTTTGGGATGGATTTTTGGGAATCCCAAACCCAAAACCCTCACGACACAGCTCGAAAAAACACCAAAAATTCCAATTTTTCCGTCTCAAACTCAACTTTATTGACCCAAAACCCCCCAAAATCGGGGTTCCTCTGAATCCTGGGAATCCTGGGATGAATCCTGGGATTATTCCCAAATTTTTGGGATGGATCTTGGGGATCTCAGCCCCCTTTTTCTCCCCATTTTTCCCTCGCGACGCGCTCGAAAAAACACCAAAAATTCCGATTTTTTCCGTCTCAAACTCAACTTTATTGACCCAAAACCCCCCCAACCCGGGGTTCCTCTGGATCCTGGGAATCCTGGGATGAATCCTGGGGACGTTCCCGGATTTTTCCCGGGAATTCTCAGAAGAAGAGGCCCCGCATGCGGCGCCCGATGCCCTGGCGGTCGTAGAGGACGTTGAATTTGTTCACGAATTGGTTCATGGTGTTGCAGGTCTTGGTGATGGTGCCCAGGTAGGCCATGAGCCCCACGTCGTTGCATTGCTGGGAAAACAGGGAGAATCCTGGGATTTTTGGGAATTTTTGGGAATTTTTGGGGAACTTTTTGGGAATTTTTTGGGAATTTTTGGGAATTTTGGGGGAGTTTCCTAAAAAAATCCGGAGTTTTTGGGGCTTCCTGGGGAGGTTTTGGGAGCCATGAGCCCCACGTCGTTGCATTGCTGGGAAAACAGGGAGAATCCCGGGAGTTTTGGGAATTTTTGGGAATTTTGGGGGAGTTTCCTAAAAAAAATCGGGAATTTTTGGGAGATTCTGGATTTTTTGGGGCTTCCTGGGGAGGTTTTGGGAGCCAGGAGCCTCCACGTTGTTGCTTTACTGGGAAAACAGGGAGAATCCCGGGAATTTTGGGGAATTTTGGGGAATTTTGGGGGAGTTTCCTAAAAAAAATTGGGAATTTTTGGGAGATTCTGGATTTTTTGGGGCTTCCTGGGAGGTTTTGGGAGCCATGAGCCCCCACGTCGTTGCATTGCTGGGAAAACAGGGAGAATCCCGGGAATTTTTGGGAATTTTTGGGAATTTTTTGGGGAATTTTTGGGAATTTTGGGGAATTTTTGGGAATTTTGGGGGAGTTTCCTAAAAAAATCCGGAGTTTTTGGGAGGTTCTGGAGGAATTCCCGATTTTTTGGGGCTTCCTGGGAGGTTTTGGGAGCCAGGAGCCCCCACGTCTTTGCATTGCTGGGAAAACAGGGAGAATCCCGGTTTTGGGAATTTTGGGGAATTGGGAATTTTTTGGGAATTTTGGGGGAGTTTCCTAAAAAAATCCGGAGTTTTTGGGAGGTTCTGGAGGAGGAATTCCCGATTTTTTGGGGCTTCCTGGGGAGGTTTTGGGAGCCAGGAGCCCCCACGTTGTTGCTTTGCTGGGAAAACAGGGAGAATCCCGGGAGTTTTGGGAATTTTGGGGAATCTTTGGGAATTTTGGGAATTTTTGGGAATTTTTGGGGAATTTTGGGGGAGTTTCCTAAAAAAATCCGGAGTTTTTGGGGCTTCCTGGGGAGGTTTTGGGAGCCAGGAGCCTCCATGTTGCTGCATTGCTGGGAAAACAGGGAAGATTCTGGAATTTTTGGGAATTTTGGGGAATTTTTTGGGAATTTTTGGGAATTTTGGGGGTGTTTCGTAAAAAAATCCGGAGCTTTTGGGGCTTCCCGGGGAGGTTTTGGGAGCCAGGAGCCCCCACGTTGTTGCATTGCTGGGAAAACAGGGAGAATCCCGGGAATTTTTGGGAATTTTGGGAATTTTTTGGGGATTTTTTGGGAATTTTTGGGGAATTTTTGGGGAATTTTTGGGGAATTTTTGGGAATTTTTGGGAATTTGGGGAATTTTGGGGGAGTTTCCTAAAAAAATCCGGAGTTTTTGGGAGGTTCTGGAGGAATTCCCGATTTTTTGGGGCTTCCTGGGGAGGTTTTGGGAACCCCCGAATTCCCCAAGGATTCCCAGAAGTGGCAAAGGAGGAGGAATTTTGGGAGATTCCCAAAAAAGTTTGGGAATTTTTGAGACCTTCAGGGAGGTTTTGGGACACCTCCAAATTTTTGGGAATTTCCCGGTTTTTTTTCCCATTTTTTCCCTATTTTTGGGGTTTTTTTTTGGGGATTTTTTAGGAATTTTCTGGGATTTTTTAGGAATTTTTTGGGATTTTTGGGATTTTTTTGGGATTTTTTTGGGGTTTTTTTCCCCCCTGGGGTTTTGGGACCCCCCGGATTTTTTGGGACCCCTCCCAGGGCTGAATTTTGGGTGGAATTTGGGCTTTTTTGGGACATCAAAAACCCTCAAAATTTTGGGAATTTCTCTTTATTTTTCTCCCATTTTTTCCCCGATTTTTGGGATTTTTTTGGGGTTTTTGGGATTTTTTTGGGTATTTTTTTGGGGTTTTTTCCCCCCTGGGGTTTTGGGACCCCCTGGATTTTTTGGGACCCCTCCCAGGGCTGAATTTTGGGTGAAATTTGAGTGATTTTGGGGTCCCCAAAACACCAAAAACCCCCAAATTTTGAATTTTTCTCCCATTTTTCCCCATTTTTTCCCCATTTTTTGTGGGATTTTTTTGGGGTTTTTTTCCCCCCTGGGGTTTTGGGACCCCCCGGATTTTTTGGGACCCCTCCCAGGGCTGAATTTTGGGTGGAATTTGGGGTTTTTTGGGGTCTCTCTCACGTCGTAGAAGTCGGTTTTGAACTTGTCGGTGCTGAGCACGGGCAGGCAGTGGCAGAGGGCGCAGGCCTCGCGCAGGATCTCGTGGTTGAAGGGAACCTCCCCTGGATTTTGGGGTGAAAAACACAGAATTTGGGGTCAGGGGCAGCGGGAGATGAACGGGGGACCCCAAAAACCCCAAAAAACTCAAAATCCACCCCAAAAAATCCCAAAAAATGGCACCAAAAATGCCAAAAAGTGGCCCCAAAACAACCCCAAAACGACCCCAAAAATTCCTCAAGAAACATCAAAAATGGACCAAAAATCCCCAAATTTGGGGTCAGGGATTTCCCAAAAAAATTGGGGAACCCAAATTTGGGATCAGGGACCCCAAAAAACCCAAAATCCACCCCAAAAAATCCCAAAAAATGGCACCAAAATGGCCCCGAAACGACCCCAAAACTCCCAGAAATGACCCCAAAAATGGCCCAGGAATGGCCCAAAAATCCCCAAAAATTCCCCAAAGTCCCCAAATTTGGGATCAGGGACCCCAAAAACCCCAAAAAACCCAAAATCCCCCCAAAAAAATCCCAACAAATGGGGCGAAAATGGACAAAAAATGGCCCCAAAACGATCCCGAAATCACCCCAAAAATGGACCAGGAATGGCCCAAAAATGCCTAAAAATCCCCAAAAATTCCCAAATTTGGGATCAGGGATTTCCCAAAAAAATTGGGGAACCCAAATTTGGGATCAGAGACCCCAAAAATCCCAAAAAATCCCAAATCCACCCCAAAAAAATCCCAAAAAATGGCACCGAAATGGTCCCAAAACGAGCCCGAAACTCCCAGAAATGACCCCAAAAATGGATCAAGAATGGCCCAAAAATCCCCAAAAATTCCCAAAAATTCCCAAATTTGGGGTCAGGGATTCCCTGAAAAAATAGGGGACCCCAAATTTGGGATCAGAGACCCCAAAAATCCCAAAAAATCCCAAAATCCACCCCAAAAAAATCCCAACAAATGGCACCGAAATGGCCCCAAAACGACCCCAAATCACCTCAAAAATGGATCAAGAATGGCCCAAAAATCCCCAAAAATTCCCAAAAATCCCCAAATTTGGGGTCAGGGATTTCCCAAAAAAATTGGGGAACCCAAATTAGGGATCAGAGACCCCAAAAACCCCAAAAATCCCAAAATCCACCCCAAAAAATGGCCCCAAAGCTCCCTAAAATGACCCCAAAAAGCAAGGCAGGATCTCGTGGTTGAAGGGAACCTCCCCTGGATTTTGGGGTGAAAAACACAGAATTTGGGGTCAGGGGCAGCGGGAGATGAACGGGGGACCCCAAAAACCCCAAAAAACCCAAAATCCACCCCAAAAAATCCCAAAAAATGGCACCGAAAAAGCTGAAAAATGGCCCCAAAATGACCCCAAAACGACCCCAAAAATCCCTCAAGAAACACCAAAAATGGAACAAAAATCCCCAAATTTGGGGTCAGGGATTCCCCCAAAAAATGGGGGACCCCAAATTTGGGATCAGAGACCCCAAAAACCCCAAAACCCACCCCAAAAAAAGCCAAAAAATGGCCCCAAAGCTCCCTAAAATGACCCCAAAAAGCAAGGCAGGATCTCGTGGTTGAAGGGAACCTCCCCTGGATTTTGGGGTGAAAAACACAGAATTTGGGGTCAGGGGCAGCGGGAGATGAACGGGGGACCCCAAAAACCCCAAAAAACTCAAAATCCCCCCCAAAAAATCCCAACAAATGGGGCAAAAATGGACAAAAAATGGCCCCAAAACGATCCCGAAATCACCCCAAAAATGGATCAAGAATGGCCCAAAAATCCCTAAAAATTCCCCAAAATCCCCAAATTTGGGATCAGGGACCCCAAAAACCCCAAAAAACCCAAAATCCACCCCAAAAAATCCCAAAAAATGGCACCGAAAAAGCTGAAAAACGGCCCCGAAACGACCCCAAAAATTCCCCAAGAAACACCAAAAATGGACCAAAAATCCCCAAATTTGGGATCAGGGATTCCCAAAAAAAAATTGGGGACCCCAAATTTGGGATCAGGGACCCCAAAAACCCCAAAAATCCCAAAATCCCCCCCAAAAAATCCCAAAAAATGGCACCGAAATGGCCCCGAAACGATCCCGAAATCACCCCAAAAATGGATCAAGAATGGCCCAAAAATCCCCAAAAATCCCCAAATTTGGGGTCAAAGATTCCCCAAAAAGAATTGGGGACCCCAAATTTGGGATCAGAGACCCCAAAAACCCCAAAAAACTCAAAATCCACCCCAAAAAATCCCAAAAAATGGCACCGAAAAAGCTGAAAAACGGCCCCGAAACGACCCCAAAAATTCCTCAAGAAACACCAAAAATGGACCAAAAATCCCCAAATTTGGGGTCAGGGATTCCCTAAAAAAAATTGGGGACCCCAAATTTGGGATCAGAGACCCCAAAAACCCCAAAAAACCCAAAATCCACCCCAAAAAATGACAAAAAATGGCACAGAAATGGCCCCAAAACGACCCCAAAATCACCTCAAAAATGGATCAAGAATGGCCCAAAAATCCCCAAAAAATTCCCAAAATTCCAAATTTGGGGTCAGGGATTCCTGAAAAAATTGGGGAACCCAAATTTGGATCAGGGACTCAAAAACCCAAAATCCACCCAAAAAATTTCACACCAAAATGGCACGTAAAGACCCCAAATACGAGCCCAAAAATTGATCAAAATGGACCAAAAAATCTACAAATTTGGGAAAAATCCTGAAAATTTGGGAAAAAAATCCCCAAAATTTTGGGAAAAACCCAAGAATTGGAAAAAATCCTGAATAAATCTGGGGCCAGAAAGTCGAAAATGGTGGGGACAAAATCCTGAAAATTGGAGAAAAACCCTGAAAATTTAGGGAAAATCCGAAAGACAATTTGTTGGGAAAATCTGAACAATTTGGGAAATTAATCCAAAAATTTGGGAAAAAAAAAATCCTTGAATATTTGGGGGAAAAAGCCAAATTGGGGGAAAAAATTCCTGCAAATCCAGAAAAAATCCCCAAAATTCAGAAAAAATTCGGAAAAAATTCAAAAAAAATTAAGAAAAAATTCAAAAAAAATGGGAAAAAAATCCCAAAAATTTGGGAAAAAAACCCCAGAGCTTCCCCAGAGCCTGAAAATTCCATGGAAAGCCCCAGAATTGGGGGTGTTAACCCCAAAAATTGGGAAAAACTCCCTGAAATCAAGGGAAAATGACTGAAAATTCAGGGAAAAAAATCCATGAAAAATTGGGAAAAAATCCCTGAAAATTCGGGAATAAATCCCCCCAAAAATTGGGGAAAAATACCAGAAAATAAAGGAAAAAATCCCTAAAAAATTGAAGAAAAAAAAAGCCCAAAATTTGGGAAAAATCCCTGAAAATTTAAGAAAAAAATCCCCAAAAATTCAGAAAAAAACCAGAAAAAATTCGGAAAAAATTCAAAAAAAATTAAGAAAAAATTCAAAAAAAATGGGAAAAAAATCCCAAAAATTCGGGAAAAAAACCCCAGAGCTTCCCCAGAGCCTGAAAATTCCATGGAAAGCCCCAAAATTGAGGGTTTTGACCCCAAAATTGGGAAAACTCCCTGAAATCAAGGGAAAATGACTGAAAATTCAGGGAAAAAAATCCATGAAAAATTGGGAAAAAATCCCTGAAAATTCTGGAGTAAATCCCCAAAAAATTGGGGAAAAATACCAGAAAATTAAGGAAAAATCCCTAAATAATTGGAGAAAAAAAAGCCCAAAATTTGGGAAAAATCCCTGAAAATTTAGGAAAAAAATCCCCAAAAATTCAGAAAAAAACCAGAAAAAATTCAGACAAAATTCAAAAAAAATTAAGAAAAAATTCCAAAAAATTGGGAAAAAAATCCCAAAAATTCGGGAAAAAAACCCCAGAGCTTCCCCAGAGCCTGAAAATTCCATGGAAAGCCCCAAAATTGGGGGTTTTAACCCCAAAATTGGGGAAAACTCCCTGAAATCAAAGGAAAATGACTGAAAATTCAGGGAAAAAAATCCATGAAAAATTGGGAAAAAATCCCTGAAAATTCTGGAATAAATCCCCAAAAAATTGGGGAAAAAATACCAGAAAATTAAGGAAAAAAATCCCTAAAAAATTGGAGGAAAAAAAAGCCCAAAATTTGGGAAAAATCCCTGAAAATTTAGGAAAAAAAAATCCTCAAAATTCAGAAAAAAACCAGAAAAAATTCGGAAAAAATTCAAAAAAAATTAAGAAAAAATTCAAAAAAAATGGGAAAAAAATCCCAAAAATTCGGGAAAAAAACCCCAGAGCTTCCCCAGAGCCTGAAAATTCCATGGAAAGCCCCAAAATTGGGGGTGTTAACCCCAAAAATTGGGAAAACTCCCTGAAATCAAGGGAAAATGACTGAAAATTCAGGGAAAAAAATCCATGAAAAATTGGGAAAAAATCCCTGAAAATTCTGGAGTAAATCCCCCAAAAAATTAAGGAAAAAGTACCAGAAAATTAAGGAAAAAATCCCTAAAAAATTGGAGAAAAAAAAGCCCAAACTTTGGGAAAAATCCCCAAAAATTTAGGAAAAAGATCCTCAAAAAATCAGAAAAAATTCAAAAAAAATTCGGAAAAAATTCAAAAAAAATTAAGAAAAAATTTAAAAAAAATGGGAAAAAAATCCCAAAAATTCGGGAAAAAAATCCAGAGCTTCCCCAGAGCCTGAAAATTCCATGGAAAGCCCCAAAATTGGGGGTGTTAACCCCAAAAATTGGGAAAAACTCCCTGAAATCAAGGGAAAATGACTGAAAATTCAGGGAAAAAAATCCATGAAAAATTGGGAAAAAATCCCTGAAAATTCTGGAGTAAATCCCCCAAAAAATTAAGGAAAAAGTACCAGAAAATTAAGGAAAAAATCCCTAAAAAATTGGAGAAAAAAAAGCCCAAACTTTGGGAAAAATCCCCAAAAATTTAGGAAAAAGATCCTCAAAAAATCAGAAAAAATTCAAAAAAAATTCGGAAAAAATTCAAAAAAAATTAAGAAAAAATTTAAAAAAAATGGGAAAAAAATCCCAAAAATTCGGGAAAAAAATCCAGAGCTTCCCCAGAGCCTGAAAATTCCATGGAAAGCCCCAAAATTGGGGGTTTTGACCCCAAAAGGGACTCACCTGCCTCGGCAGCCCGGACGTACTCGAGGATGAGGCGCACGCGGCTGTGGAGCATCTTGATGGCGCTGTGCTGGGCTATCAGGTGCTCTGCCACTTTTTGGGGAGAATTTTGGGGGTTTTGGGGTTTTTTTTGGGGTTTGGAGATGGGAAAAACCCCAAAAACACCCCCCAAAAACCCCCAGGACCCCCCCAGTTTAAGGGATCCAGGATGGCCCCAAAATCCCTGAAATCGCATCCAAACGACCCCAGAAAAATCCCAAAAAAATCCCCAAAAAATCCCAAAAAAATCCCAAAAAAATCCCCAAACACCCCAAAAACCCCAAAATCCTCCCCAAAATCAACCCCAAAATGAACCCCCAAAAACCCCAAAATCAACCCCAAAAAACCCCCAAAACTCTCCCCAAATCAACCCCCATAAAACCCAACCCAAAAACCCCCAAAATCTCGCGAGAAACGCCCCAAAAACCTCCAAAA
>JAVTVJ010006170.1:0-11499 GCA_034509425.1 Eopsaltria australis
TCCAATTGGAGCGTTTTTATCCCAAAACTCATCCTGTTGAGATCCAACCTTGACTTTTCCATCCAACGTTGACTTTTTCACCCAACTGGAGCGTTTTTATCCCAAAATTCATCCCCATTGACCAAAATCTTGGGGTTGGTCCAATGGGGGCGTTTTTATCCCAAAATTTGTCCCATTGATGTTGAACATTGACTTTCCACCCAACACTGACTTTTCCACCCAATTGGGGCATTTTTATCACAAATCCATCCTCATTGATGCCCGACGTTGACTTTTCTACCCAATTGGAGCATTTTTACCCCAAAATTCTTCCCCATTGACCAAAATCTTGGGGTTTGGTCCAAAGGGAGCGTTTTTATCCCGAAATTTGTCCCATTGATGTTGGATCTTGACTTTTCCACCCAACTGGGTGTTTTTATCCAAAAATCCATCCCCCTTGAGGCCCAGCGTTGGCTTTTCCACCCAACTGGGCATTTTTATTCCAAATCCATCCTCGTTGATGTCCGACGTTGACTTTTCTACCCAATTGGGGCGTTTTATCCTAAAATTTGTCCCCATTGAAGTCCAATATTGGCTTTTCCACCCAACGTTGACTTTTCCGTCCAATTGGAGCGTTTTTATCCCAAAACTCATCCCTGTTGAGATCCAACCTTGACTTTTTTATCCAACGTTGACTTTTCACCCAATTGGGACGTTTTTATCCCAAAAATTCATCCCCATTGACCAAACTCTTCCGGTTTGGTCCAACGAGGCGTTTTATCTCAAAATTTGTCCCCATTGGGGTCCAATGTGGGTTTTCCGCAATGTTAGATTTTCCGTCCAATTGGAGCGTTTTATCCCAAAACTCATCCCTGTCGAGTTCCAACCTTGACTTTTCCATCCAACGTCTACTTTTTCACCCAAATGAAGCGTTTTTATCCCAAAATTCATCCCCATTGACCAAAATCTTGGGGTTTGGTCCAACGGGGGCGTTTTTATCTCAAAATTTTTCCCATTGATGTTGAACATTTAATTTTCCACCCTACACTGACTTTTCCACCCAATTGGGGCATTTTTATCACAAATCCATCCTCATTGAAGCCTGACGTTTAATTTTCTACCCAAATGCAGCGTTTTTATCCGAAAAATTCATCCCCATTGACCAAAGTCGTGGGTTTTGATCCAACGGGGGCGTTTTTATCCCAA
This sequence comes from Eopsaltria australis, assembly GCA_034509425.1. Lineage (NCBI taxonomy): Eukaryota > Metazoa > Chordata > Aves > Passeriformes > Petroicidae > Eopsaltria > Eopsaltria australis. The sequence continues at coordinate 1,186 of JAVTVJ010006170.1, forward strand.
AATTTGTCCCATTGATGTTGAACCTTGGCTTTTCCACCCAACATTGGCTTTTCCACCCAACTGGGCCTTTTTACCCCAAATTCATCCCCATTGAGGTCCAACATTGACTTTTCCATACAATTAGGGAGTTTTTACACCAAAATTCTTCCCCATTGGCCAAAATCTTGGGGTTTGCAGATTAGAAAGGAACGTTTTATCCCGAAATTTGTCCCATTGATGTTGAATCTTGACTTTTCCACCCAACTGGGTGTTTTTATCCAAAAATCCATCCCCCTTGAGGCCCAGCGTTGGCTTTTCCACCCAACTGGGCATTTTTATTCCAAATCCATCCTCGTTGATGTCCGACGTTGACTTTTCTACCCAATTGGGGGGTTTTTATACTAAAATTTGTCCCCATTGAAGTCCAATATTGGCTTTTCCACCCAAAGTTGACTTTTCTGTCCAATTGGAGCGTTTTTATCCCAAAACTCATCCCTGTTGAGATCCAACCTTGACTTTTCCATCCAACGTTTACTTTTTCACCCAATTGGGACGTTTTTATCCCAAAATTCATCCCCATTGACCAAAATCTTGGGGTTTGGTCCAACGGGGGCGTTTTTATCTTAAAATTTTTCCCATTGATGTTGAACATTGAATTTTCCACCCAACACTGACTTTTCCACCCAATTGGGGCATTTTTATTCCAAATCCATCCTCATTGAAGCCCGGCGTTTAATTTTCTACCTAATTGGAGCAATTTATCCCAAAAATTCATCCCCATTGACCAAAGTCGTGGGTTTTGGTCCAAAGGGAGCGTTTTTATCCCGAAATTTGTCCCATTGATGTTGAATCTTGACTTTTCCGCAACTGGGTGTTTTATCAAAATCCATCACTTGGGGCCCAGCGTTGGCTTTTCCACTTAACTGGGCATTTTATTCTAAATCCATCCCTGGTTGATGTCCAGCGTTGACTTTTCCACCCAATTGGGGCATTTTATCACAAATCCATCCTCATTGATGCCCAACTTTGACTTTTCTACCCAAATGGAGCGTTTTTATCCCAAATTCATCCCCATTGACCAAAGTCGTGGGTTTTGGTCAACGGGGGCGTTTTTATCCCAAAATTTGTCCCATTGATGTTGTACCTTGACTTTTCCACCCAGCATTGGCTTTTCCACCCAACTGGGCCTTTTTACCCCAAATTCATCCCCATTGAGGTCCAACATTGACTTTTCCATACAATTAGGGAGTTTTTACCCCAAAATTCTTCCCATTGACCAAAATCTTGGGGTTTGGTCCAAAGGGAGCGTTTTTATCCCGAAATTTGTCCCATTGATGTTGAATCTTGACTTTTCCACCCAACTGGGTGTTTTTATCAAAAAATCCATCCCCCTTGAGGCCCAGCGTTGGCTTTTCCACCCAACTGGGCATTTTTATTTCCAAATCCATCCTCGTTGATGTCCGACGTTGACTTTCTGCACCCAGTTGGAAGCGTTTTTTATACTAAAATTTGTCCCCATTGAAGTCCAATATTGGCTTTTCCACCCAAAAGTTGACTTTTCAGGCGTCAATTGGGCGTTTTATCCCAAAACTCATCCTGTTGAGGATCCAGCCTTGACTTTTTAACCAACGTTGACTTTTCACCCAATTAGGTTTTATCCCAAAATTCATCCCCATTGACCAAACTCTTGGTTGGTCCAGCGGAAGGCGTTTTTATCCTAAAATTTGTCCCCATTGAGATCCAATATTGGCTTTTCCACCCAAAGTTGACTTTTCCGTCCAATTGGAGCGTTTTTATCTTAAAACACATCCCTGTTAAGGTCCAACCATGATTTTTCCATCCAGCGTTGACTTTTTCACCCAAATGGAGCGTTTTTATTCCAAAATTCATCCCCATTGACCAAACTCTTCCTGTTTGGTCTAACGGGGGCGTTTTTATCTCAAAATTTGTCCCCGTTGAGGTCCAATATTGACTTTTTCACCCAACGTTGACTTTTCCATCCAATTGGATCTTTTTTATCCCAAACCTCATCCCTGTTGAGATCCAACCTTGATTTTTCCATCCAGCGTTGACTTTTTCACCCAAATGGAGCGTTTTTATCCAACAATTCATCCCCATTGACCAAAATCTTGGGGTTTGGTCCAACGGGGGCGTTTTTATCTCAAAATTTGTCCCATTGATGTTGAACATTGACCTTTCCACCCAACACTGGCTTTTCCACCCAACTGGGCCTTTTTACCCCCAATTCATCCCCATTGAGGTCCAACATTGACTTTTCCATACAATTAGGGAGTTTTTACCCCAAAATTCTTCCCAATTGACCAAAATCTTGGGGTTTGGTCCAAAGGGAGCGTTTTTATCCCGAAATTTGTCCCATTGATGTTGAATCTTGACTTTTCCACCCAACTGGGTGTTTTTTATCCAAAAATCCATCCCCCTTGAGGCCCAGCGTTGGCTTTTCCACCCAACTGGGCATTTTTATTCCAAATCCATCCTCGTTGACGTTAGACGTTGACTTTTCTACGCCAGTTGGGGTTTTTATCTAAAATTGTCCTTATGAAGTACAATATAGGCTTTTTCCACCAAAAGTTGACTTTCCGTCCATTGGAGCGTTTTTTCCCAAAACTCATCCCTGTTTTAGATCCAACCTGACTTTTTTATCCAACGTTTGATTTTTTCACCCAATTTGGGACGTTTTATCACCCCAAAAATCATCCCCATTGAACCAACTCTCCGGTTTGGTCCAAGGGGCGTTTCTATCCCAAAATTTGTCCCCGTTGAGGTACAATATTGACTTTTTCACCCAACGCTGACTTTTGAATCCAATTGTAGCGTTTTTATCTCAAAACTCATCCCTGTTGAGATCCAACCTTGATTTTTCCATCCAGCGTTGACTTTTTCACCCAAATGGAGCGGTTTTATCCCAGAATTCATACCCATTGACCAAAATCTTGGGGTTTGGTCCAACGGGGGCGTTTTTATCTCAAAATTTGTCCCATTGATGTTGAACATTGAATTTTCCACACAACACTGACTTTTCCACCGAATTGGGGCATTTTTCATCACAAATCCATCCTCATTGAAGCCCGACGTTTAATTTTCTACCCAATTGGAGCATTTTTATCCAAAAATTCATCCCCATTGACCAAAGTCGTGGGTTTTGATCCAACGGGGGCGTTTTTATCCCAAAATTTGTCCCATTGATGTTGAACCTTGACTTTTCCACCCAACATTGGCTTTTCCACCCAACTGGGCCTTTTTACCCCAAATTCATCCCATTGAGGTCCAACATTGACTTTTCCATACAATTAGGGAGTTTTTACCCCAAAATTCTTCCCCATTGACCAAAATCTTGGGGTTTGGTCCAAAGGGAGCGTTTTTATCCGGAAATTTGTCCCATTGATGTTGAATCTTGACTTTTCCACCCAACTGGGTGTCTTTATCCAAAAATCCATCCCCCTTGAGGCCCAGCGTTGGCTTTTCCACCCAACTGGGCATTTTTATTCCAAATCCATCCTCGTTGATGTCCGACGTTGACTTTTCTACCCAATTGGGGCGTTTTTATCCTAAAATTTGTCCCATGGAAGTCCAATATTGGCTTTTCCACCCAAAGTTGACTTTTCCGTCCAATTGGAGCGTTTTTATCCCAAAACTCATCCCTGTTGAGATCCAACCTTGACTTTTCATCCAGCGTTGACTTTTTCACCCAACTGGAGCGTTTTTATTCCAAAATTCATCCCCATTCACCAAAATGTTGGGGTTTGGTCCAACGGGGGCGTTTTTATCTCAAAATTTGTCCCATTGATGTTGAACATTGACCTTTCACCCAACACTGACTTTCGCCCATTGGGGCATTTTTTCACAAATCCATCCCTCATTGATGCTCCAATTGACTTTCTCCAATGGAGCGTTTTTTATCCCAAATTCATCCCATTGACCAAAGTCGTGGGTTTTGATCCAACGGGGGCGTTTTTATCCCAAAATTTGTCCCATTGATGTTGAACCTTGACTTTTCCCCCCAACATTGGCTTTTCCACCCAACTGGGCCTTTTTACCCCAAATTCATCCCCATTGAGGTCCAACATTGACTTTTCCATGCAATTAGGCAGTTTTTACCCCAAAATTCTTCCCCATTGACCAAAATCTTGGGGTTTGGTCCAAAGGGATCGTTTTTATCCCGAAATTTATCCCATTGATGTTGAATCTTGACTTTTCCACCCAACTGGGTGTTTTTATCCAAAAATCCATCCCCCTTGAGGCCCAGCGTTGTCTTTTCCACCCAACTGGGCATTTTTATTCCAAATCCATCCTCGTTGATGTCCGACGTTGACTTTTCTACCCAATTGGGGCGTTTTTATCCTAAAATTTGTCCCTGTTGAAATGCAACTTTGGCTTTTCCACCCAAAGATTACTTTTCTGTCCTATTGGAGCGTTTTTATCCCAAAACTCATCCCTGTTGAGATCCAACCTTGACTTTTTTATCCAGTGTTGACTTTTTCACCCAACTGGAGCGTTTTTATTCCAAAATTCATCCCCATTGACCAAACTCTTCCGGTTTGGTCCAACGGGGGCGTTTTTATCCCAAAATTTGTCCCCGTTGAGGTCCAATATTGACTTTTTCAACCAACGTTTACTTTTCCGTCCAATTGGAGCGTTTTTATCCCAAAACTCATCCCTGTTGAGATCCAACCTTGGTTTTTTCCATCCAACGTTGACTTTTTCACCCAAATGGAGCGTTTTTATCCCAAAATTCATCCCCATTGACCAAAATGTTGGGGTTTGGTCCAACGAGGGCGTTTTTATCCCAAAATTTGTCCCCATTGAAGTCCAATATTGGCTTTTCCACCCCATGTTGAATTTTCCGTCCAATTGGAGCGGTTTTATCCCAAAACTCATCCCTGTTGAGTTCCAACCTTGACTTTTCCATCCAACGTTGACTTTTTCACCCAATTGGGGTGTTTTTATCCCAAGATTCACCCCCATTGACCAAAATCTTGGGTTTTGGTGGTATGGGGGAGTTTTTATCCCAAAATTTGTCCCCATTGAGGTCCAATATTGACTTTTCAACCCAACACTGACTTTTCCACCCAATTGGGGCATTTTTATCACAAATCCATCCTCATAAACCCAACGTTGACTTTTCCATCCAATTGGAGCATTTTTATCCCAAAATTCATCCCCATTTACCAAAGTCGTGGGTTTTGATCCAATGGGGGCGTTTTTATCCCAAAATTTGTCCCATTGATGTTGAACCTTGACTTTTCCACCCAACATTGGCTTTTCCACCCAACTGGGCCTTTTTTACCCCAAATTCATCCCCATTGAGGTCCAACATTGACTTTTCCATACAATTAGGGAGTTTTTACCCCAAAATTCTTCCCCATTGACCAAAATCTTGGGGTTTGGTCCAAAGGGAGCGTTTTTATCCCGAAATTTGTTCCATTGATGTTGAATCTTGACTTTTCCACCCAACTGGGTGTTTTTATCCAAAAATCCATCCCCTTTGAGGCCCAGCGTTGGCTTTTCACCCAACTGGGCATTTTTATTCCAAATCCATCCTCGTTGATGTCCGACGTTGACTTTTCTACCCAATTGGGGCGTTTTTATCCTAAAATTTTTCCCTGTTGAAATGCAACATTGGCTTTTCCACCCAAAGATTACTTTTCTACCCAATTGGAGCGTTTTTATCCCAAAACTCATCCCTGTTGAGATCCAACCTTGACTTTTTTATCCAGCGTATACTTTTTCACCCAACTGGAGCGTTTTTATTCCAAAATTAATCCCCATTGACCAAAATGTTGGGGTTTGGTCCAACGGGGGCGTTTTTATCCCGAAATTTTTCCCATTGACATTGAACATTTACTTTTCCACCCAATATTGGCTTTCCCACCCAACTGGGCCTTTTTACCCAAAATTATCCTTGTTGATTTCCAACCTTGACTTTTCTACCCAATTGGAGCATTTTTACCCCAAAATTCTTCCCCATTGACCAAAGTCTTGGGGTTTGGTCCAACGGGGGCGTTTTTATCCCAAAATTGTTACCCCTTGAAGTCCAATATTGAGTTTTCCACCCAATGTTGACTTTTCCGTCCAATTGGAGCATTTTTATCCCAAAAATTCATCCCCATTGACCAGAATGTTCGGTTTTGGACCAACGAGGGCGTTTTTATCCCAAAATTTGACCCATTGACGTTGAACATTGACTTTTTCTCCCAACAGTGACTTTTCCATCCATTTGGGGTGTTTTTATCCCAAAATTCATCCCCATTGACCAAAATGTTGGGGTTTGGTCCAACGGGGGCGTTTTTATCCCGAAATTTTTCCCCATTGAGGTCCAATATTGAGTTTTCCACCCAACGTTTACTTTTCCGTCCAATTGGAGCGTTTTTATCCCAAAACTCATCTCTGTTGAGTTCCAACCTTGACTTTTCCATCCAACGTTCACTTTTTCACCCAATTGGGGCGTTTTCGTCGCAAAATTCACACCCATTGACCAAAATCTTCGGGTTTAGGTGGGATGGGGACTTTTTTATCCCAAAATTTGTCCCCATTGAGGTCCAATATTGAGTTTTCCACCCAACGTTGACTTTTCCGTCCAATTGGAGCGTTTTTATCCCAAAACTCATCCCTGTTGAGTTCCAACCTTGACTTTTCTACCCCACGTTGACTTTTTCACCCAATTGGGACGTTTTCATCCCAAAAATTCATCCCCATTGACCAAAATGTTGGGGTTTGGTCAACGAGGCCGTTTTTATCCCAAAATTGTCGCCCATTTGAGGGGTTTCCCCAAAATTGGCTTTTCCACCCCATGTTGAATTTTTCCGTCCAATGGAGCGTTTTTATCCCAAAACTCATCCCTGTTGAGATCCAACCTTGACTTTTTTATCCAACGTTGATTTTTTCACCCAATTGGGACGTTTTTATCCCAAAAATTCATCCCCATTGACGAAACTCTTCCGGTTTGGTCCAACGGGGGTGTTTTTAGCCCAAAATTTGTCCCCGTTGAGGTCCAATATTGACTTTTTCACCCAACGTTGACTTTTGAATCCAATTGTAGCGTTTTTATCCCAAAACTCATCCCTGTTGAGATCCAACCTTGATTTTTCCATCCAGCGTTGACTTTTTCACCCAAATGGATCGTTTTTATCCCAAAATTCATCCCCATTGACCAAAATCTTGGGGTTTGGTCCAACGGGGGCGTTTTTATCTCAAAATTTGTCCCATTTGATGTTGAACATTGACCTTTCCACCCAACACTGACTTTTCCACCCAATTGGGGCATTTTTATCACAAATCCATCCTCATAAACTTAACGTTGACTTTTCTACCCAATTGGAGGATTTTTATACCCAAATTCATCTTCATTGGCCAAAGTCGTGGGGTTTGGTCCAACGGGGCGTTTTTATCCCAAAATTTGTCCCATTGATGTTGAACCTTGACTTTTCCACCCAACATTGGCTTTTCCACCCAACTGGGCCTTTTTACCCCAAATTCATCCCCATTGAGGTCCAACATTGACTTTTCCATACAATTAGGGAGTTTTTACCCCAAAATTCTTCCCCATTGACCAAAATCTTGGGGTTTGGTCCAAAGGGAGCGTTTTATCCCGAAATTTGTCCCATTGATGTTGAATCTTGACTTTTCCACCCAACTGGGTGTTTTTATCCAAAAATCCATCCCCCTTGAGGCCCAGCGTTGGCTTTTCCACCCAACTGGGCATTTTTATTCCAAATCCATCCTCGTTGATGTCCGACGTTGACTTTTCTACCCAATTGGGGCGTTTTTATCTTAAAATTTGTCCCCATTGAAGTCCAATATTGGCTTTTCCACCCAAAGTTGACTTTTCTGTCCAATTGGAGCGTTTTTATCCCAAAACTCATCCCTGTTGAGATCCAACCTTGACTTTTCCATCCAACGTTTACTTTTTCACCCAATTGGGACGTTTTATCCCAAAATTCATCCCCATTGACCAAAATCTTGGGGTTTGGTCCAACGGGGGCGTTTTTATCTCAAAATTTTTCCCATTGATGTTGAACATTTAATTTTCCACCAAATGACTTTTCTACCCCATGGAGCATTTTTATCCAAAAATTCATCCATTGGCGAATCGTGGGTTTTTGATCCAACGGGGGCGTTTTTATCCAAAATTTGTCCGCATTGGATGTTGACCTTGACTTTTCCACCCAACATGTTCTTTTCACCCAACTGGGCCTTTTACCCAAATTCATCCCCATTGAGGTCCAACATTGACTTTTCGTACAATTAGGGTTTTACCCCAAATTCTTCCCCATTGACCAAATCTGGGGTTTGGTCTCAAAGGGAGTGTTTTTTATCCGAATTTGCCATTGAATGTGAATACTTGACTTTTCGCACCCAACTGGGTGTTTTTATCCAAAATCCACCCCCTTGAGGCCCAGCGTTGGCTTTTCCACAACTGGGATTTTATTCCAAATCATCCTCGTTGATGTCCGACGTTGACTTTTCTACCCAATTGGGGCGTTTTTATCCTAAAATTTGTCCCCATTGAAGTCCAATATTGGCTTTTCCACCAAAAGTTGACTTTTCTGTCCAATTGGAGCGTTTTTATCCCAAAACTCATCCCTGTTGAGATCCAACCTTGACTTTTCCATCCAACGTTTACTTTTTCACCCAATTGGGACGTTTTTATCCCAAAATTCATCCCCATTGACCAAAATCTTGGGGTTTGGTGCAACGGGGGCGTTTTTATCTCAAAATATTTCCCATTGATGTTGAACATTTAATTTTCCACCCAACACTGACTTTTCCACCCAATTGGGGCATTTTTATCACAAATCCATCCTCATTGAAGCCTGACGTTTAATTTTCTACCCAAATGCAGCGTTTTTATTTGAAAAATTGATCCACATTGACCAAAGTCGTGGGTTTTGATCCAACGGGGGCGTTTTTATCCCAAAATTTGTCCCATTGATGTTGAACCTTGACTTTTCCACCCAACATTGGCTTTTCCACCCAACTGGGCCTTTTTACCCCAAATTCATCCCCATTGAGGTCCATCATTGACTTTTCCATACAATTAGGGAGTTTTTACCCCAAAATTCTTCCCCATTGACCAAAATCTTGGGTTTGGTCCAAAGGGAGCGTTTTTATCCCGAAATTTGTCCCATTGATGTTGAATCTTGACTTTTCCACCCAACTGGGTGTTTTTATCCAAAAATCCATCCCCCTTGAGGCCCAGCGTTGGCTTTTTCACCCAACTGGGCATTTTTATTCCAAATCCATCCTCGTTGATGTCCGACGTTGACTTTTCTACCCAATTGGGAAGTTTTTATCCTAAAATTTGTCCCCATTGAAGTCCAATATTGGCTTTTCCACCCAAAGTTGACTTTTCCGTCCAATTGGAGCGTTTTTATCCAAAAACTCATCCCTGTCGAGTTCCAACCTTGACTTTTCCATCCAACGTTTACTTTTTCACCCAAATGGAGCGTTTTTATCCCAAAATTCATCCCCATTGACCAAAATCTTGGGGTTTGGTCAACGGGGGCGTTTTACTCAAAATTTGACCATGAGTTGAACATTGCCTTCCCCACCACACTGACTTTCCACAATTGGGCATTTTTATCACAAATCCATCCTCATAAACTTAACGTTGACTTTCTAACCCAATGGAGCGTTTTTTATCCCAAAATTCAGCTTCAAGTCGTGGGTTTTGATCCAACGGGGGCGTTTTTATCACAAAATTTGTCCCATTGATGTTGAACCTTGACTTTTCCACCCACCATTGGCTTTTCCACCCAACTGGGCCTTTTTACCCCAAATTCATCCCCATTGAGGTCCAACATTGACTTTTCCATACAATTAGGGAGTTTTTACCCAAAAATTCTTCCCCATTGACCAAAATCTTGGGGTTTGGTCCAAAGGGAGCGTTTTTATCGCGAAATTTGTCCCATTGATGTTGAATCTTGACTTTTCCACCCAACTGGGTGTTTTTATCCAAAAATCCATCCCCCTTGAGGCCCAGCATTGGCTTTTCCACCCAACTGGGCATTTTTATTCCAAATCCATCCTCGTTGACGTTCGACGTTGACTTTTCTACCCAATTGGGGCGTTTTTATCCTAAAATTTGTCCCCATTGAAGTCCCATATTGGCTTTTCCACCCAAAGTTGACTTTTCCGTCCAATTGGAGCGTTTTTATCCCAAAACTCATCCCTGTTGAGATCCAACCTTGACTTTTCCATCCAACGTTGACTTTTTCACACAAATGGAGCGTTTTTATCTCAAAATTCATCCCCATTGACCAAACTCTTCGGGTTTGGTCCAACGGGGGCGTTTTTACCCTGAAATTTGTCCCCATT
>JAVTVJ010006173.1:0-12080 GCA_034509425.1 Eopsaltria australis
TGGGCTCACCTGGGCACACCTGGGAGCTGCTGCTTGGCTCAGGGGGAGCTTTTTTGGGGTCTCTGGGAACTTTTGTGGCTGTTGCTGCTGGACTGACTCACCTGGGCTCACCTGAGCTCACCTGGGCACACCTGGGCACACCTGGGCACACCTGGGCTCACCTGGGCTCACCTGAGCTCACCTGGGCTCACCTGGGCACACCTGGGCACACCTGGGCTCACCTGGGCTCACCTGGGAGCTGCTGCTTGGCTCGGGGTCTCACCTGGCTGTACCTGCATTAAACTCATCCCCCATCTGATCCCAGGAGTGGCTTTGGGGTTTGGGGGGGGGATCCCAAAACTCACCTGGGGAGCACCTGGGGGACCCCAGACTCACCTGGGGAGCACCTGGGGGACCCCAGACTCACCTGGGGGACCCCAGACTCACCTGGGGAGCACCTGGGGGACCCCAGACTCACCTGGGGGATCCCAAACTCACCTGGGGAGCACCTGGGGGACCCCAGACTCACCTGGGGGACCCCAAACTCACCTGGGGAGCACCTGGGGGACCCCAGACTCACCTGGGGGGTCCCGAAACCCACCTGGGGGACCCCAGACTCACCTGGGGAGCACCTGGGGGACCCCAGACTCACCTGGGGAGCACCTGGGGGACCCCAGACTCACCTGGGGGACCCCAAACTCACCTGGGGAGCACCTGGGGGACCCCAGACTCACCTGGGGAATCCCAAAACTCACCTGGGGGATCCCAAACTCACCTGGGGAGCACCTGGGGGACCCCAGACTCACCTGGGGAGCACCTGGGGGACCCCAGACTCACCTGGGGAATCCCAAAACTCACCTGGGGAGCACCTGGGTGCCCCTCCCCCCTGGATTTCGGGGTGGGGGAGGGGGATCCCCATTCCCAGGGATTTTGGGCCATTTTTTCCCATAAATTTCAGGGATTTTGGGATTTTTTTGGGGGGGGTCTCACGCCCCTCCCCCCCCTTTTGTCTCCCCCCACAGGAGGACCCAGCGACCCCCCCCAGGTGTGACCGGGACCGGGGGGGACCCCAAAACCCCCCGGGGGTCCCCGAATCTCCCCTGGAACCCCCGGGGGGACCCCAAAACCTCCCCGAGACCCCCCAGGTGTGACCGGGACCCCCAAAAACCCCAAAACTCACCTGGGGGGACCCCAAAAACCCAAAATTCACCTGGGGGGACCCCAAAAACCCAAAATTCACCTGGGGGGACCCCAAAAAAATCCCCAAACCCGCCAGGTGTGACCGGGACCCCCAAAAACCCCCAAAACTCACCTGGGGGGACCCCCAAAAACCCCCAAAATTCACCTGGGGGGACCCCAAAACCCCAAAACTCACCTGGGGGGAGCCCAAAAAAACCCAAAATTCACCTGGGGGGACCCCAAAACCCCCCCGAGACCCCCCCAGGTGTGACCGGGACCCCCAAAAACCCCCAAAATTCACCTGGAGGGACCCCAAAAACCCCAAAACTCACCTGGGGGGGAACCCCAAAAACCCCAAATCCCCCTGAGGGGGGACCCCAAAACCCCCCCGACCTCCTCAGGTGTGACCAGGACTGGGGGGGGACCCCAAAAAAACCCAAAATGCACCTGGGGGGGGACCCCAAAATCCCCCAGGTGTGACGGGGGGGGACCCCAAAACCCCCCTGGGGTCCCCAAATCTCCCCTGGAACCCCCGGGGGGACCCCAAAACCCCCCCAGGTGTGACCGGGACCTGGGGGGGACCCTAAAATGCACCTGGGGGGACCCCAAAACCTCCCTGGGGGGCCCCAAAAAACCCCAAAATCCCCTGGGGGGACCCCAAAAAAACCCCAAACTGCCCCAGGTGTGACCAGGACTGGGGGGGGGGGACCCCAAAAACCCCAAAATCCCCCTGGGGGGGCCCCAAAATTCCCTCCCCTCCCCCCCCCAAAGGGGATTTTGGGGTCCCCCCCTCCCCAATTTTGTCTTTGCCGAATAAAAGTTTTAAAAAATCCAAAAATCTCCGGCCTCGTCCTTGATTTTGGGGGGGTCCCCGTTAATTTTGGGGTCCCCCCCTTTAATTTTGGGGTCCCCCCGAGTTCCTTCACCCCAAAAAATCCCCCAAAATTTTGGGGCGATTCCTCCAAAAAAAAATCCAAATTCGGGGGTTTTTTTTTCTTCTAATTTGGGATTTTTTCCTCCAAAAACCCCCCAATTTTGGGGTTTCCCCCCCAAAAAACCCCACGAATTTTGGGGTGGGGGTGTCCCCACCCCTCCCTCAGATTTTGGGGGTTCCCCGCCCCCCCCCGGCCCCTCCCAGCCCCCCCTTTTTTGGGATTTCCTGCCCCGGGTTTATTTCCCCTTCAGGGTTCCCACCAAAACAAGCGGCGCTCCCAGGTGAGGGGTGGATTTTGGGGAGTCCTGGGGAGTTTAGAGAACCCCTTCCAGACCAATTTTGGGGGGTCCCCGCCTCATTTTTGGGGGGGTTCACCCCAATTTTGGGTTCTCCAAACCCATTTTTGGGGGATTCCAGACCAAATTTTTGGGCGTTTCCAGCTCGGTTTTGGAGGATCTTCTTCATCCTGGGAGGGGTTTGGGGGGGGACCCCTCCCCTTCCAGGCCGATTTTGGGGGGTCCCCGCCTCATTTTTGGGGGGTTCAGCCCAAATTTGAGGGGTTCAGCCCAAACTTTGGGGGGCTCTCAGCCCAAAATTTGGGGTCCTGGCCTCGTTTTTGGGCTTTCCAGACCCATTTTTGGGATCCTAAATCCCATTTTTGGCCTCTCTGTCCCCGTTTTTTGGGGGACTTTGTTCTCCTGGGGGGGTTGAGGGGACCCCTCCCAGTCCAGCCCAGTTTGGGGGGGTCTCCAGACCAGTTTGGGGGGGTCTCAGCCTCATTTTTGGGGTCTCAGACTCGTTTTTGGGATGTCAAACTCATTTTTGGGGTCTCACCCCCATTTTGGGGATCTCAGCCCCGTTTTTGGGGTCTCAGCCCCGTTTTGGGGGGTCTCAGCCCAAATTTTGGGATGTCAGACTCATTTTTGGGATCCCGGAATCATTTTTTGGGGATCTCAGCCCCATTTTTGGGATCTCAGCCCCATTTTTGGGGGGTCTCAGCCCAAATTTCGGGGGGTCTCACCCCCATTTTTGGGATCTCAACCCCGTTTTTGGGATCCCAAACTCATTTTTGGGGGGATCTCAGCCTCATTTTTGGGGTCTCATCCTCATTTTGGGATCTCACTCCATTTTTGGGGGGTCTCACCCCCATTTTTGGGGTCCCTGCCCCATTTTTGGGGGCTCTCAGCCCCATTTTGGGTGGAGCTGCCCCTCCCCTCCCCTCCCCCCCCCATTTCCTCTCCCAAATTCTTGCGCCATTCCGGGGGGGGGAGGGGGGGGATGAGGAAATTTCGTTTCCGAGGGATCTGGGGAAGGGGGGGGACACCCAAAAATGGGGCTGGAAACCCAAAAAATGGGGAGGGGACCCCAAAAATGGGGCTGGGGACCCCAAAAATGGGGCTGGGGACCCCCAAAAATGGGTCTGGAAACCCTAAAATGTGTCAAAAGACCCCAAAAATGGGGAGGGGACCCCAAAAATGAGGCTGAGGATCCCAAAATGGGGCTGGGGACCCCCAAAAATGGGGTTGGAGACCCCAAAATGTGTCAGAAGACCTCACAAATGGGGCTGGGGACCCCCAAAAACGGGGAGGGCACCCCAAAAATGGGGCTGAGGATCCCAAAATGGGGCTGGGGACACCCCAAAACACCTTGGTCACCTGGTGGGGTGGGGCTGAGGGTTTTTTAGGACATCCTTGACCACCTGGACAGGTGAAGAACCACCTTGGGGTGGGGTTGGGGGTCTTTTGGAGGTCCTGGATCACCTGGACAGGTGCAGGACCCACCTTGACCAAGGTGAGAGTGGGTTGGGTCACCTTTGGGAAGGTCCTTGGTCACCTGGACAGGTAAAGAACCACCTTGGGTTGGGGTTGGGAGGTCCTGGATCACCTGGACAGGTGCAGGACCACCCTGGGGTTGGGTTGGGAAGTCTTGGATCACCTGGACAGGTCAAGAACCACCTTGGGGTGGGGTTGGGAGGTCCTGGATCACCTGGGCAGGTGCAGGACTCACCTTGGGATTGAATTGGGAAGTCTTGGATCACCTGGACAGGTGAAGAACCACCTTGACCAAGGTGAGAGTGGGTTGGGTCACCTTTGGGAGGGTCTTTGGTCACCTGGACAGGTGAAGAACCACCTTGGGGTGGGGTTAGGAGGTCCTGGATCACCTGGACAGGCCAAGAACCACCTTGGTCAAGGTGAGAGTGGGTTGGGTCACCTTTGGGAAGGTCCTTGGTCACCTGGACAGGTAAAGGACCCACCTTGACCAATCCATGGTTGGGTTGGGTCACCTTTAGCAAGGTCCGTGGTCACCTGGACAGGTCAAGAACCACCTTGGTCAAGGTGAGAGTGGGTTGGGTCACCTTTGGGAGGTCCTGGACCACCTGGACAGGTGAAGAACCACCTTGGGGTGGGGTTGGGAAGTCTTGGATCACCTGGACAGGTGCAGGACCACTTTGGGATTGGGTTGGGAGGTCTTGGATCACCTGGCCAGGAATTGGAATTGGGTTGGGGGTCTTTTGGAGGTCCTGGATCACCTGGCCAGGTGCAGGCCCCACCTTGACCAACCCACGGTCACTCCCACCCCACCTTGAACCCCCTCGCTGCCACCCAGGTGCGTCCCCAGGCGCGTCCCCAGGTGCGTCCCCAGGCGCGTCCCCGGCCGCGCCATGGCCGCGCCGCCCACGCCCTTCTACCGCTGGGACACCTGGGACGACACCTGGAGCAACGCCACCTGGAACGAGACCTGGAACGACATCTACGACCTGGACGTGGCCGAAATCCCGCTGGGCCACCGCTTCGTCCTGGCGCTCTACGCGGTCATCTTCCTGCTGGGCGTCCTGGGCAACGGCGCCGTGCTCTGGGTGACGGCGGCCGAGCTGCGCCGGACGGTCAACGGCGTCTGGTTCTTCCACCTGGCCATGGCCGACCTGCTCAGCTGCCTGGCCCTGCCCTTCCTGGCCTTGCCGCTGACCACTGACCACCACTGGCCCTTGGGCCGCCTGGCCTGCAAGGTGCTGCCCTCGCTGACCATCCTGGCCATGTTCGCCAGCGTCCTGCTGCTGACGGCCATCAGCGCCGACCGCTGCGCGCTGGTCACTCGGCCGGTGTGGTGCCACAACCGGCGCACGCCGGCGCTGGCCAGAGGGGCTTGCGCCGCCGCCTGGGCTTTGGCCACGCTGCTGACCGTGCCCTCCTTCGTCTTCCGCACCGTCCGGCTCGACGACTTCTCGGCCAAGGCCACCTGCGTGCTGTCCTACGGCGCCGTGCGGCCGCACCAGCGCGGCACCGAGCTGACCACGGCCGTCGTCCGGCTCCTCTGCGGCTTCCTGGTGCCCTTCGCGGTCATCTCGGGCTGCTACGGCCGCCTCTTGAGCCGCGTCCGGGCGCGCGGCCTGGGGAGGTCGCAGAGGGCCACCAGGACGGTGCTGGTGGTCATCGTCAGCTTCTTCGTGTGCTGGCTGCCCTACCACGTGGTGGGGCTGGTGCTGGCGGCGGCGGCGCCGGGCACGGCCGCGTTCCGCGGCGCTCAGGCCGCCGACCCCGCGGTGGCCGGGCTGGCCTACGTCAACGGTTGCGTCAACCCCGTCATCTACCTGGCCATGGGGCGGGGCCTGGGGCAGGTGAGGCGCTCGTGGCGGGCGCTGCTGCGGGGGGTGCTCAGCGATGACCCCACGAGCACGGCCGGGGACAGCCGGGCTCGGAGCGCGGCCACCACCACCGAGGAGGGCAGCGTGGGCACGGCCGTGTGAGGGGGTGTCATCGTCATCGTCATCTTCATCATTATCGTCATCGTCACCACTGTCTTTGTCACCATTGTTGATGGCATTGTCATCATCGACATTGTCATTGTTGGCATTGTCATTGTCATTGTCATCTTCATCCTCATTGTTGGCGTTGTCATCTTCATCATCATCGTCGTTGTCATCATCATTGTCATCATCATCATCATTGTCATCATCATCATCATCATTGTCATCATCATCATCATCGTTACCATTGTCTTTGTCATCATCATTGTTGGCATTGTCATCATCATCATCGTCATTGTTGGCATTGTCATCGTCATTGTCATCTTCATCGTCATTGTCGGAGTCGTCATCTTCATCATCATCGTCGTTGTCATCATCATTGTCATCATCATCATCATCATTGTCATCATCATCGTCACCATTGTCTTTGTCATCATCGTTATTGGCATTGTCATCATCGACGTCATCATTGTTGGCATTGTCATCGTCATTGTCATCTTCATCGTCATCTTCATCGTCATTGTCGGCGTTGTCATCTTCATCATCCTCATCATCATTGTCATTGTCATCTTCATCATCATCATCATCATCGTCATCATCATCATCATCATCGTCACCATTGTCTTTGTCATTGTCATTGTTGGCATTATCATTGTCATCGTCATTGTCATCATCATCGTCATCTTCACCGTCATCTTCATCGTCACGGTTGGCATTGTCATCTTCATCATCATCGTCATCTTCATCATCATCGTCGTCTTCATCGTCATCGTCACCATTGTCTTTGTCATCGTCATTGTTGGCATTGTCATCATCGTCATCGTCGTCATTGTCATCTTCATCTTCATCGTCATTGTCATTGTTGGCATTGTCATCATCATCATCATCATCGTCATCGTCACCGTCACCATTGTCTTTGTCATCGTCATTGTTGGCATTGTCATCATTGACATCGTTGTCATCTTCATCTTCATCATCATCATCGTCATTGTCATGGTTGGCATTGTCATCTTAGTCGTCATCGTTGGCATTGTCATCTTCATTGTCGTCATCGTCATCATCATCTTCATTGCCATTGTCATCTTCATCGTCATCATTGGCGTTGTCATCTTCGTCATCAAAGTCATCTTCATCATCATCATTGTCATTGTCATTTTGGGGGTTCCACCACATCGGCAAAACTGGGGCGTGAGGGGGTCATGGTCATCACCTTCATCATCATCATCATCATCATCATTGTCATGGTCATCGTCGCCATCATCATCGTTGCCATCGTTGTCATCATCGTTGTCATTGTCATTGTCACTTTGGGGGTCCCACCACAGCGGCAGAACCGGGGTGTGAGGGGGTCGTGGTCATTGTCATCGTCATCTTCATCATTGTCATTGTCATCATCATCATCGTCAATGTCATTGTCATTGTCATCATCATCATCGTCAGTGTCATTGTCACTGGTGTCATCTTCATCATCGTCGTCGTTGTCATTTTGGGGTCCCGCCACAGCGGGGGGGGGGGGGGGGGGGGGGGGTATGGTCACCTCCTTGTCACCTTCATCCTCCTCATCATCTTCATCATCATCCTCATCCTCATCTTCATCCTAATCCTCATCATCCTCATCTTCATCCTCATCATCCTCATCTTCATCTTCATCTTCATCCTCATCATCCTCATCTTCATCCTCATCATCCTCATCTTCATCCTCATCATCCTCATCTTCATCCTCATCCTCATCATCCTCATCCTCATCTTCATCCTAATCCTCATCCTCCTCATCTTCATCTTCATCCTCATCATCCTCATCTTCATCCTCATCATCCTTGTCATCTTCATCCTCATCTTCATCATTCCCCATCCTCTCCTCTGCTCATCTCCTCCTTCCCCTCCTCTCCTTCATCACCTCCTCCTCTTCCTCCCCCTCCTCTTCCTCCTCTTCTTCTTCATCATCTTCCTCCCCCTCCTCCTCCTCCTCCTCCTCTTCCTCCTCATCATCTTCCTCCCCCTCCTTCTCCTCCTCCTCCGGTTCTTCATCACCTCCTCCTCATCTTCGTCATCACCTCCTCCTTCTCCTCTTCCTCCTCCTCCTCACCTTCTTCTTCCTCAGCTCCTCCTCCTCCTCCTCTTCTTTCTCACCTTCCTCCTTCTCCTCTTCTTCCTCCTCCTCTTCTTCTTCATCATCTCCTCCTCCTCTTCTTCATCACCTCTTCCTCCTCCTCCTCTTCTTCCTCCCCTCCTTCTCCTCCTCCTCTTCTTCCTCCTCCTCTTCTTCTTCTTCATCATCTCCTCCTCCTCTTCTTCATCACCTCTTCCTCCTCCTCCTCTTCTTCTTCCTCCTCCTCCTCTTCCTCACCTCCTCCTCCCTCCTCCTCACCCGGGGTCCCCACCCCATCCCCCTGTCCCCCCCCCATGTCCCTCTGTCCCCCCAATAAAAGCGGAACTGCCCCTCCCCCGCTTCCCCATTTTTGGGGTTTTTTTGGGCGTTTTCGGGGCAGGAATTTCGCTGACTCGGCAGAATCCGGAGCCGGGGGTGACACCGGAAATGTCCCAACGTGTCCCCACCCCGGAAAGGGGGGACACGGGGGGGTGGAGGGGGGGTTTGCGTCACCTGGGGGTGGCCCTGGGGACATTTGGGGTGGGGACACTTCGGGGGTGGCTGGGACAATGGGGGGTGGGGGAAGGGACACTTGGGGGACACTTGGGGACAGTGGGGGTGGCCCTGGGACAATGAGGGGTGGGGGACACTTTGGGGACACTTTGGGGACACTTGGGGGACACTTTGGGGACACTTTGGGGACACTTGGGGACAGTGGGGGGTGGCCTTGGGGACAATGAGAGGGGTGGGGGACACTTGGGGATGGTTGGGGACAATGGAGTTGGGGACCTTTGGAAACCCTTGGGGACACTTTGGGGACACCTTGGGGACACCTGGGGGACACTTGGGGACAGTGGGGGGTGGCGCTGGGGACAATGAGGGGGTGGGGGACACTTTGGGGACACTTTGGAAACCCTTGGGGACACTTTGGGGACACTTGGGGACGCTTGGGTATGGTGGGGACCCCAAAATTCCCAAACAATTCCCCCCAAAATCCCCCAAAATCCAGGAATGCACCAAATCCACGCTCCGAAATTCCCGGAAAACTCCCGAAAATCCCCCAAAAAATCCCCCAAAAAATCCCCAAAATTCCCAAAAATCCCCCAAAATCCAGGAATTCAGCAAATCCACGCTCCAAAATTCCCACAAAAACCCCAAAAATCCCCCAAAATTCAGGAATTCAGTTCCGAAATTCCCACAAAAACCCCAAAAATTCCGGAAAAAAATCCCCAAAATCGCCCAAATCCCCAAAAATCCCCCAAAATCCAGGAATGCACCAAATCCATGCCCCGAAATTCCCCCAAAACCCCCCAAAATCCCCAAAATTCCCACAAAAAATCCCCAAAATCCCCAAAATTCCCAAAACCCCCCAAAAACTCAGGAATGCACCAAATCCACGCCCCGAAATTCCCTCAAACCCCCAAAATTCCCAAAAATCCCCAAAATTCAGGAAATCCATGCTCTGAAATCCCCATAAAAACCCAAAAACCCCCAAAAATTCCAAAAAAAATCCCCAAAATTCCCAAAACTCAGGAATGCACCAAATCCACGCCCCGAAATTCCCTCAAATCCCTAAAATCCCCAAAAAATCCCAAAAATTCAGGAATTCAGCTCCGAATTCCCAGAAAAACCCTAAAAATCCCCAAAATTCAGGTTCAGCTCCAAAATCCCCACAAAAGCCCCCCAAACCCCCAAAAAATTCCCAAAAAAATCCCCAAAATCCCCAAAACTCAGGAATGCACCAAATCCACGCCCCGAAATTCCCGCCAAAACCCCAAAAATCCCCCAAAATACAGGAATTCACCTCAGAAATTCCCGCCCAAAAACCCCCAAAAACCCCCCAAAATCCAGGAATTCATCTCCGAAATTCCCACAAAAACCCCAAAATCCAGGAATGCACCAAATCCACGCCCCGAAATTCCCTCAAAACCCCCAAAAATCCCCCAAAAATTCCCAAAACCCCCCCACCACGACCCCTCCCCCCTCCCCTCCCCCTCCCCCTCCCCTTTTTCCCGCCCCTCCCGGCTGAATGAGGAGGGGGAGGGGCGGGGGCTCCTCCTCCTCTTCCTCCTCTTCCTCCTCCTCCTCCTTTTCCTCCTTTTCCTCCTTTTTTTTCCTCCTTTTCCTGCTTTTTTTTGCCTCCTCCTCCTCCTCCTCCCGGGATCGCTCCGGGCCATGGAAGGCTCGGGACCCCCGGGGGGGGCGCGGGGGTCGCCGCCCCCCTGAACCCGCGGCGGGAAAAGGTGAGTTGGGATTGGGGGGAAAAACCGGGAAAAAACGGGGAAAACCGGGATAACCCACCAAAACCCGCGGAAATCCGCGCTAAAACGCCAAAAAAACCGGGATAAATCACGATAAAATCACGATAAAATCAGGTTAAACCCCCCCCCCCCCCTCCCCTCCCTCAGCTTTTCCCGCGGCGACCCCTCCCAAATTTTCCGGCTTTTTTAACCCTTTCCATGGAAAAAAAGCCGATCCTGGGTTTTTTAGGGAATTCGGGGGGGTTTTTAGGGATGATTCCAAGCCCATAAATCCGCCGTGTCATCCAGGTGTGGCTTTTTCCAGGTGTGGCTTTTCCCAGGTGTTCCCCCCCCCCCCTCACCCAAATCCCCCTCAGGATTTTCCCAAAATTTTTTCCCATAAAAAACGATTCGGGGGATTCCTAATTTTTTTTTTCCCCCGGTGGTTTTCCCTCTTTTTTTTTCCCCGTGGTTTTTTCCCGTTTTTTCCCCTCACGGCACCTGAAATTCCCGATTTTTTTCCGCCGAGCAGGGCGCGTCCTTCCCGCGTTGCGGTTGGAATTTTGATCCCTAAAAACCCCTCCAAATCCTCCCCAAAATCCCATTTTTCCCATTTTTTGACCCCTCAGGAGGGGACAAGGGACGGCGGTGTCATTGGGGATTCCCACCGGGAATTTTTTCCCGAAAAAAACCGGGATAAAATACACATTTTTCCCTTTAAAATAAACATTTTTCCCCTCTAAACCAGCCCGAAATTCCAATTTTTTTTTTTCCGGGAATTCTGCAGCTTGGAAAAATCGCTTTTTTTTAAATGGAAGATCCCGGGTTTTTTAAGGAAGAAAAAGGGGGATTTTGGGGGTGTTTTGACCTTTAAAATGCTTTAAAAATCTTTTTTTCTTGGATATTCGGGATTTGCCGGCACCTGGAAAAATCCCCCCTCCCTTTATCCCCCCTTTTCTTATATAATTTAGGCCGGAATTCCACATTTTTAATCCCGGGAATGCTTTTCCAGGTGGAAAAATCCTTGTTTTTTAATTTTAACTCCTTAATTCTCTGATTCCAAAGGAATTTTTTTTTATCCCTGAGGCCTTGGGGCCACACCTGGATTTGGGCATTTGCACCTAAAGGTTGGAAAAGTGGGGGGGAAAAAAATCCCAAAATCGATCAATTCCTGCTGGTTTTGGGATTTGGGCCTGGGATTTATGGAATTTTGGGGTGGGAAAAGGGAATTTTCCAGCAGGAAAAGTGGGATTTGGGGAGGGAAAAGGAAGGAATTTTGCTGCTTTGAGCTGGGAAAATCCCAAATTCCCAAAGTTTTGGGGGAAATCTCTCGGGATAAGGGGGAGTTTGGAGGATTTTTTTCCCCATTTTCCCCTCAGAAATCTTGGAATTTTGGGCCTACACATCCCAAATCCCACTTTCCCCCCTCAAATCTTGGAATTTTGGGCCTGGAACTTCCCTTTTTTTCCCAACTTTTCCCTTAGAAATCTTGGAATTTTAGGCCTGGCCTACCTCAAATCCCACTTTTTCCACCCCAAAAGCTTGGAATTTTGGGCTCAGCACTTCCCTCTTCCCCACTTTTCCCTCAGAAATCTTGGGAATTTGAGCTTGGCCTACCCCAAATCCTCATTTCCCCCCTCAAATCTTGGAATTTTGGGCCTGGAACTTCCCTTTTTTCCCCACTTTTCCCTCATAAATCTTGGAATTTTGGGCCTACACATCCCAAATCCCCCCTTTTCCACTCAAATCTTGGATTTTAGGCCTGGTTTACCCCAAATCCCACTTTTTCCACCCCAAAAGCTTGGAATTTTGGGCTCAGCACTTCCCTCTTCCCCACTTTTCCCTCAGAAATCTTGGGAATTTGAGCTTGGCCTACCCCAAATCCTCATTTCCCCCCTCAAATCTTGGAATTTT
>JAVTVJ010006175.1:0-20781 GCA_034509425.1 Eopsaltria australis
AAATTCCGCATGGAGCAAGATCCATCACAGACCCAAGCTGCCACCGACAAGGACCCTGGCTGCCTTTGCAGGGCCAAAACCCTCCTCCAAACTGACATCAAGAAAGTGGGGGGCAGAATTCTCTTTCTCAAGGAAAAGGGACACTTTTTGTGTCCCGGCCCGAAGGCACTGTTCTCCCTCCTGCCTCCTGAAATTCCGCATGGATCAAGATTCCTCGCGGACCCCAGCTGCCACCGACAAGGACCCTGGCTGCCCTTGCAGGGCCAAAACCCTCCTCCAAACTGACATCAAGAAACTGGGGGGCAGAGTTCTCTTTCTCAGAGAAAAGGACACTTTTTTTGTCCCGGCCCTAAGGCACTCTGCTCCCGGACGCCACCTGAATTTTCCTAACAGGTTTTTTTTTTTTCCCCTCCATGCTTTTTCATAACATCAGAGGGCAAGAAATTCTCTTCCGGCTTCCAAAATCTCCTAGTTACTTTCCCCCTTCCTGCATCAGGCAAAATGGAGGGTTATTAAGGTTTTTTAACCAAATACTCTTTGAGGCAGGAAAAATTAAGAAGAGTAAGAGAAACAGTGCTGCTTTTGGGCATAGCTTCTTTGTACACTATTCTGGAAATAAAAAAACCCAACACCCATCATTCCCCCACCTCCCTCACCACCCCCCCCCCCCAATAAAAAACAAAACAAACCCACATGCCTTACAAAACCAACCTGCAGAATGTTCAGTATTTCAAATGAGAACAAGCGTAGAGGGGACATCAAAAGATGGCTCCTCCTTAACCATTTGTGCATGCAGTGCTCTTCAATCATCTCCTACATTCTCCTTCTCCTACAACAAACAGCTGTCTTTAGAACTGCCTGTTCTCCAATCCAACCTTTCTGGGATGCTACTGTACGTTGCCTTAGTACGTGCTTCACTAGTCACTTAAATCACAGGATAACTTGACTAAACCATCAGTGGTAACTTTGCAGCTCTTCAAACTGCTTGAAAACTGAAACCTTGCACAAGGTTCAGACAAAGGAAAATCCAAAAAATGGACAGCATCTCCCTGCTGCTGCTACTGGAAGCCTTCAAGTCCACCACTGCAGTCTAAAACCTCCACTGATCATCTGGGTATTGCACAAGTTCTCCAAGGAAGACAACAACAAGGCTAAGGCACGCACACCAACGCTGATCAAAAGCACTTGATGCTCATGGAGAAAAATAAAGAACCTTTACTTTCCTAAAGACAAGGTGACTACTGCTAGTAGGAAAAAACCAGATGTTCTGCAAAACCTATTTTCAGGCTTTTGCTAAGGTCACAGGACTGAGGAATACAGAAAGACCTGTCCCAGTTTGGCAGAATGCCGCATCAACCGCTCCACTTTCTTCACCAAGCCCGCACCTAACATCATCTCCAAATCCTGAGCCCGTGCAGCTCTGGCCCCATTACCTAAGAAAAGAGCAACTCTGCAAGCAGTTGGCAAAGATGAACAACTTAGCATTGCTGTGGCCGATGACATGCTCTGACCTTTTTTGCTTTCAGCTATGGATCTTCTACCTCCGAGCGTCGCACTGAAAAGCTCCTTGCCAGTGAGCTCTTGCAGCACCTCCGCCAGCTTCGCTGCCAAACTCTTCAGCACCAGCGCAAGGTACCTGAAATCGGGAGCCAAAAAGAGGTGGTCAATGAAGGCAAGTTGCTCCCGCCGACAGGCAACCTCCACATTCAGCGTCCCCTATGTCGCTCTCCCACCGTGGGGGACAAAATGCCTCGGCGGAGCGCGGCGCTGGGCGGCAGCGGCCGGCACGGCATGGAGCGCGCGCTGCCGGCTCACTGCCGCCGGCGCCGCTGCGGGAACGGCCGATTGGCTGCAATGGGCCACGTGCGGCAAGGAGGGCAGCGGGGTAAAGGCGGGCACGCCTCATAGCCCCCCGGAAGGCCGGCCTCTGCTCACCGCTCGGACCACCGTACGGGCAGTGCCAGGAGCCTCTCGCTGCGGCCGCCTCCGGCCGCATGCCAGAGCGCGCACTGCCCGGCCGGCGCCGCCGCTCCGCGGGCTCACACGGCGCCCACCGGGCCGCTGCCGGCGGCGGGAGCCGAGCGACAGGAAGCGGATGCGCACAGCACCACGCCCGCCCCACCCCGCCCTTGGCCCCTCTCTCCTCGCGTGGGCCCGCCGCGCCTGCCCTGCAACGCCTGTGCTCCGCGCCACGCAGCACACGCGCGCCGCCGTTTCCGGCCGAGCCGCTGGCGAAGCCGGGGCACAGTCCTGCCGGCACAGCCTCGGCGGCTGCTGGCTTCCGGCGGCGCCGAGCAGCCGGTGAGCGCCGCCGCTTGGGAGCGCGCCCGGCGGGGGGCGAGGCAAAGGAGAGATGGAGGCGGTGCCAGTGGGCGGTGTCACACGGCCGATCCTGCCGCAGCCACCCTTCCACGCCCCTTCGGCTGCTGTTGACTGCGGCCCCAGCCCTGCCCGCGCCAGCAGCGATGCGGCTTCGCAATTGGAGGGGTGGAGGGGGGGAAGGGGGGGGGTAGGAGGGGGTGGGGGATGGGGGGGCAGGGGCACACTGACACCCCGCAGCAAGTCCCTCCTGCTGGCAAAACTCATCCACATTCCACTTGTTTATGGCCAAAGAGAAGAACAGACTAGTCCCTTAACTATTTCAAGAAGGAGACAGGCCATGGGCCATTTGCCCTGGGCTTTCTCTAATCCTGCCGCCTTGTAGCCTCCTTCATATCCTAAGTTCCCGGCTGCATCTCCCTCTCCCTTTTCCCCACTGCCTGAGCTGATCGCTTATGGGATGCAGCACTCCAATATCGCCTCTCTTTGGTTTATATTAAAGAAAGAAAGAAAGAAGAAACTCGTCGTCATTCTATTCAGTTTTGTCCTCTTGCTCTAGCTTCAGGAATTTAACAGTGCCATGCCTGAGCAACAGTCTGTGGTGATTAGTAGCATTTGCAGCAGCTAACAGCTTCTTCTCTTCCTTGCCTGTCTATCGCTTCCTAGCCCTGTCTGCAAGTGGATTCCCACGGTCTCTTTGGACAGACATATTCATCTTACTTCTCTCAGTCCGACACCTGCTTGGCGCTGCGTGGGTCCCCCTGGCACCACACCCCGCCCCCCCACCTACTCCCCAAACCTCTGCACACACACACACACACACACACACACACCTGCGCTACACAGGCACGTAGCCAGCACACACTACTAGCACACGCATACCCCCTCCACATACACATTCACGCCTACCCTGCACAACCCTGCCCCCGCACAACCCTGCAAACACACACCACCCCACACCCACTCCCACCCACGAGCTGCACTGCACGCGGCAGCCCCACCCTCACCACCCACGGCCGTCCCCAACAGCAGTGCTGCACTTCCCCAACCGCGCTTAGCCATGCCTTGCATTGCTTTGCTATCGCGGTCACAGCCTTCTCGTCTCAACCTTCCACGCCCCTGCAGTGCCCCGCATTGACTTTGCTCACTCATCCCCATTTGGCCCCCTCCCTTTCGATTTGTCCAGGTCCAGCTTTTCATTTCCTTCTCCTTCTAGGACTCTCATTGCCTTACAGAGCATCTTCCTTTTGCCCTTGAATCCTTCCATTGCTTCGCGTTATCTTTCTCGCCCCTCCCCACCTGGAACTCAAGACGCCTTTTTCATGCCATTCCCGAGCCTTGCCCTCCTGCCCTGTCTGATTCGCCTATGATTCATAGTGCCAGTGTTGCTGGAGCAGATGTTATGGCATCATGGGCTGGAAGAGTCCGGCAAGATTCTTCTGTCCTGACACCTTCTAGGTAGGTGCAATTGTTGGCCATTCAATACTGCATGTGCATCAGTCCCTGGATGCTTTGTATCTTGGAGGAGGCCGTGCCATTTCTTTGGATTACCACTCTTCCGTAAAGAAAGCAAGTTTAGACGTGCACACTGGGTAGCCTCAAGGAATGAAGAGGCTTTTGCCAATAAGCAGTGCTCTGGCTTTGAGCTGCTCAACTGTCAGTGCAAAGGCAGATGCCAGGCTGTTGAGCATTTTGTCCTGGGAGCTTTAGTGTGTCAGCAGTCCCTGGTGCTGTTCCGTTTGCATCCTGACTCTGTGAGAGTGAAGGCTTAGGAAGGTAGCTAGAGCTGAGGAAGGAAAGTGCCGCGAGCAGGGTGTGTGCGGCTAGCTCGATGGGTGCAGCTGAAGCTGCAGACAGCAAGGGCATTATTAGCTGGCACTTGTGCCAGCTCTGTTGTTGCTAGATGTTTCCGAGTGGGCAGATTCAGCTAGAGTGGAAAGCATGTAGGGCAAAGGAGTTCGTCTTGCCGTTTGAGTGCGGTGCAAAGAAGGCTCCGCACTTGGGAGAGGAAGATCAGGCAAATCTTTTCGCGCTGGCAACAGGACGCTTGAGAGCAGGGACGTTTCCAAGACGGCTCTAGCCTCGGAGAGGTTTCAGGCTGTCCCTCAGGCGTTTCCTTCTTTTGCGAGTCGACGAAAGCCATGCCCGTAGCTTTGGACTGCTAGCATAACGCTCGGCGGGGCAAGAGACTGTCAGGCCGGCTTTCCACTCTTGCAGTGTGCACACTGCGCCAAAGAAACCAGTTCCCTGCGGCAGCTCCTTATGTCTTGACTTGGACACAACTGAAACTCAGCGTGACATTCAGCTTTGCAGCTTTTACTTCCGTCTCTGCTGCGCATCCATGGCGTACTATGGGTAGTTTTCCCTCAGCTCCTGGTACGGTGGGCGCTCTCTTCTTCGCGGATGATTGCAGGCTGGCCATCTAGCTTAATAAGCTCAGTGGTGTGCGGAAAGAAGCACTTGCAAGCGTTGGTCTTTCGGCGTCCGACACTTTCAAAGCAGCACCACAAAGCCGGGGAAGGGGCGAAGAAGCAGACGTTCATTCCTGGCTCTTTTTCCTCGGCCAGTCGGCCAGCCGGATCTTTGGTCGTTGCGAGGCTAGAATGTGTGCGGCGCTCCTTCGCCGTGACAAGGGCCGTGCAGAGAGCGCCGGGCTGGGACGGGGCTTTGCAGGCGGTAAAGGAAAGAGGAGTGTTCCTGAAAAGTGGTGCAAATACGAGTTTGCTCAAGTTGCAGGGGAGAGCTGCGGGCAACCTTATTATTCTGGCACAGGTGTCCGAGTGAGCCGCAGTCGAAAAGCTTTCCCTTGAGATTCAGAGGGCGAGAGGCGCAATACGGGCTGAGAAGCCAAGTTAGCTGTCAGAGCGTCTTTCGGCTGAAGCAAGGCTTAGCAGCGCTTGACTGCCGGCACAGTGTCCTCTGCGAGAAATAGAGCGCTATTCTCCACAGCGGAGGAAGAAATTGCCGTGGCTCACACAAGGCGTAGAACGAAGCCGCACGGTACAGGGCTTGTGTGCGCAGCGTACTGACGGCGTGAGGAGCGTGCCTGCCGCTGGCCGGCCAGCCGAATTCTCTTTGGCAGTGCTAAAGGATAAGTTCAGCTAGAGCTGCTTGCGCCGCTACTTATTTCTCTTCCAGCCCCTCGGGGAAACAGCTGCTCCTACCTTTATGCTCCGAGAAGCAGAGAACACATTGACAGATGCAGCGGAGAAGGGAAGGAGAGAGTGCACCGTGTGAGCTTCATGTTGCTTACGTGGGGCAAGCGGAAAGTGAAGCCCTGCACTGTCTTTTACATCTTAGAAGGAAGAGAGCGTTCTCAGATGACTCTGATTGTGATCGAGATTTTGCTAGTCTTTTTCCGTTCGGTTCACTGCGCAAAGAAGCCACGGTCTCTTTGGACAGACATATTCATCTTACTTATCTCAGTCCCACACCTGCTTGGCGCTGCGTGGGTCCCCCTGGCACCACACCCCGCCCCCCCACCTACTCCCCAAACCTCTGCACACACACACACACACACACACACACACACCTGCGCTACACAGGCACGTAGCCAGCACACACTACTAGCACACACATACCCCCTCCACATACACATTCACGCCTACCCTGCACAACCCTGCCCCCGCACAAACCTGCAAACACACACCACCCCACACCCACACCCACACGAGCTGCACTGCACGCAGCCGCCCCACCCTCAACTGCCACGGCCGTCTGCAGTGCCCTCGCCTACTGACAACGCTCGCCATGCCTTGCATTGCTTTGGCTATGCGGTCCTGTAGCCTCGTCTCAGCTTCGCCCCTGCAGTGCTTGGCATTGACTTGCTCACTCTATCCCCTCCTGAACCTCGCCTTCGATTGTCCAGGTCAGCTTTCATTTCTTCCCTTCTAGACTCTCATTGCTTACAGAGCATGCTTCCTTTTGCTTGAATCCCTTGCCATTGCTTCGCGTTATCTTTCTCGCCCCTCCCTCCACCTGGAACTCAGACGCCTTCTTTCATGCCATTTCCCGAGCCCTTGCCCTCCTGCCCTGTCTGTTCGCCTATGATTCATAGTGCAGTGGTTGCCTGGAGCAAGATGTTATGACATCATGGCTGGAAAGATCCGGCAAGATTCTTCCTGTCCTGACACCTCTAGTAGGTGCAATTGTTGCCATTCATAACTGGCAAGTGCATCAGTCCTGATGCTTGTATCTTGGAGGAGGCCGTGCCATTTCTTTGGATTACCACTATTCCGTAAAGAAAGCAAGTTTAGACGTGCACACTGGGTGGCCTCAAGGAATGAAGAGGCTTTTGCCAATAAGCAGTGCTCTGGCTTTGAGCTGCTCAACTGTCAGTGCAAAGGCAGATGCCAGGCTTTTGAGCATTTTGTCCTGGGAGCTTTAGTGTGTCAGCAGTCCCTGGTGCTGTTCCGTTTGCATCCTGACTCTGTGAGAGTGAAGGCTTCGGAAGGTAGCTAGAGCTGAGGAAGGAAAGTGCCGCGAGCAGGGTGTGTGCGGCTAGCTCGATGGGTGCAGTTGAAGCTGCAGACAGCAAAGGCATTATTAGCTGGCACTTGTGCCAGCTCTGTTTTTGCTAGATGTTTCCGAGCGGGCAGATTCAGCTAGAGTGGAAAGCATGTAGGGCCAAGGAGCTCGTCTTGCCGTTTGAGTGCGGTCACAAGAAGGCTCCGCACTTTTTGGGAGAGGAAGGATCAGGCAAATCTTTTCGCCGCTGGCACAGGACTGCTTGAGAGCAGGGAGTTTCTCCAGGCGGCTCAGCCTCGGAGAGGTTTCGAGCTGTTCCTCGAGCGTTTCCTCCCTTTT
Organism: Eopsaltria australis; assembly: GCA_034509425.1. Taxonomy (NCBI): domain Eukaryota; kingdom Metazoa; phylum Chordata; class Aves; order Passeriformes; family Petroicidae; genus Eopsaltria; species Eopsaltria australis. The sequence goes on from JAVTVJ010006175.1 coordinate 7,126, forward strand.
GCGAGTCGACAGCGCATCTTGTGGCTTTGGACTGCTAACGAACATCGGCAGGGCAAGAGACTGTCAGGCCCGCTCCTCTGGCAGTGTACACTGCGCAAAGAAGCCCGGTTCCCTGCGGCTTCGCTCTTCGCCAAAAGTGACTTGGACACAACTGAAACTCAGCGACGGCATTCAGCTTTGCCGCTTTTCGCCGTCTCTGCTGCACGCATCCGCAGCGTGCTATGGACGGTTTTTCCTCAGCTCCTGGTACAGTGAGACACTCTCTTCTTCGCAGATGATTGCGAGCTGTGCATCTAGCTTGTCGCTCAGTGAGCTGTGCCAGGAAAGAAGCACTTGCAGCGTTAGTCTTTCAACGTCCGACACTTTCAAAGCAGCACCACAAAGCCGGGCGACGGGAAGGGGCGAAGAAGCAGACGTTCATTCCTGCCTCTTTTTCCTCGGCCAGCCGGCCAGCCGGATCTTTGGTCGTGCGAGCTAAATGTGTGGCGGCGCTTCCTCGCCGTGACAAGGGGCCGGCAGGAGCGCCGGCTGGGAGCGTGGGCTTTGCAGGCGTAAAGGAAAAGAGGAGTGTTCCTGCAAAAGTGGTTGCAAAATATCGAGTTTGCTCAAAAGTTGCAGGGAGAAGCTGCGGGCAGCCTTATTATTCTGCAACAGGTGTCCGAGTGAGCCGCAGTCGAAAAGCTTTCCCTTGAGATTCAGAGGGCGAGAGGCGCAATACGGGCTGAGAAGCCAAGTTCGCTGTCAGAGCGTCCTTCGGCTGAAGCAAGGCTTAGCAGCGCTTGACTGCCGGCACAGTGTCCTCTGCGAGAAATAGAGCGCTATTCTCCACAGCGGAGAAAGAAATTGCCGTGGCTCACACCAGGCGTAGAACGAAGCCGCACGGTACAGGGCTTGTGTGCGCAGCGTACTGACGGCGTGAGGAGCGTGCCTGCCGCTGGCCGGCCAGCCGAATTCTCTTTGGCAGTGCTAAAGGAAAAGTTCAGCTAGAGCTGCTTGCGCCGCTACTTATTTCTCTTCCAGCCCCTCGGGGGAACAGCTGCTCCTACCTTTATGCTCCGAGAAGCAGAGAACACAATGACAGATGCAGCGGAGAAGGGAAGGAGAGAGTGCACCGTGTGAGCTTCATGTTGCTTACGTGGGGCAAGCGGAAAGTGAAGCCCTGCACTGTCTTTTACATCTTAGAAGAAAGAGAGCGTTCTCAGCTGACTCTGATTGTGATCGAGATTTTGCTAGTCTTTTTCCGTTCGGTTCACTGCGCAAAGAAGCCACGGTCTCTTTGGACAGACATATTCATCTAACTTCTCTCAGTCCCACACCTGCTTGGCGCTGCGTGGGTCCCCCTGGCACCACACCCCGCCCCCCACCTACTCCCCAAACCTCTGCACACACACACACACACACACACACACACACCCCTGCGCTACACAGGCACGTAGCCAGCACACACTACTAGCACACACATACCACCTCCACATACACATTCACGCCTACCCTGCACAACCCTGCCCCCGCACAACCCTGCAAACACACACCACCCCACACCCACTCCCACACGAGCTGCACCGCACGCAGCCGCCCCACCCTCACTGCCACGGCCGTCTGGCAGTGCTCGCTACTGACACGCTTCGCCATGCCTTGCATTGCTTTGCTATGCGGTCTGTAGCCTCGTCTCAGCCTTCCGCCCCTGCAGTGCCTTGCATTGACTTGCTCACTCATCCCCCTCGTGACCTCCCTTTCGATTTGTCCAGGTCCAGCTTTTCATTTCCTTCTCCTTCTAGGACTCTCATTGCCTTACAGAGCATCTTCCTTTTGCCCTTGAATCCTTCCATTGCTTCGCGTTATCTTTCTCGCCCCTCCCCCACCTGGAACTCAAGACGCCTTTTTCATGCCATTCCCGAGCCTTGCCCTCCTGCCCTGTCTGATTCGCCTATGATTCATAGTGCCAGTGTTGCTGGAGCAGATGTTATGACATCATGGGCTGGAAGAGTCCGGCAAGATTCTTCTGTCCTGACACCTTCTAGGTAGGTGCAATTGTTGGCCATTCAATACTGCATGTGCATCAGTCCCTGGATGCTTTGTATCTTGGAGGAGGCCGTGCCATTTCTTTGGATTACCACTCTTCCGTAAAGAAAGCAAGTTTAGACGTGCACACTGGGTGGCCTCAAGGAATGAAGAGGCTTTTGCCAAAAAGCAGTGCTCTGGCTTTGAGCTGCTCAACTGTCAGTGCAAAGGCAGATGCCAGGCTGTTGAGCATTTTGTCCTGGGAGCTTTAGTGTGTCAGCAGTCCCTGGTGCTGTTCCGTTTGCATCCTGACTCTGTGAGAGTGAAGGCTTCGGAAGGTAGCTAGAGCTGAGGAAGGAAAGTGCCGCGAGCAGGGTGTGTGCGGCTAGCTCGATGGGTGCAGCTGAAGCTGCAGACAGCAAGGGCATTATTAGCTGGCACTTGTGCCAGCTCTGTTTTTGCTAGATGTTTCCGAGTGGGCAGATTCAGCTAGAGTGGAAAGCATGTAGGGCAAAGGAGTTCGTCTTGCCGTTTGAGTGCGGTGCAAAGAAGGCTCCGCACTTGGGAGAGGAAGATCAGGCAAATCTTTTCGCGCTGGCAACAGGACGCTTGAGAGCAGGGACGTTTCCAAGGCGGCTCTAGCCTCGGAGAGGTTTCGAGCTGTCCTCGGAGCGTTTCCTCCTTTTGCGAGTCGACAGCGCCATCTTGTGGCTTTGGACTGCTAACGCAACATCGGCAGGGCAAGAGACTGTCAGGCGCGCTCCTCTTGCAGTGTGCACACTGCGCAAAGAAGCCCGTTCCCTATGCGGCTTCGCTTCTTCGACCCAATGTGACTGGACCACACGAAAACTCAGCGACGGCATTCAGCTTTGCCGCTTTCGCCGTCTCTGCTGCACGCATCCGCAGCGTGCTATGGACGGTTTTCCCTCAGCTCCTGGTACAGTGAGACACTCTCTTCTTCGCAGATGATTGCGAGCTGTGCATCTAGCTTGTCGCTCAGTGAGCTGTGCCAGGAAAGAAGCACTTGCAGCGTTAGCCTTTCAACGTCCGACACTTTCAAAGCAGCACCACAAAGCCGGGCGACGGGAAGGGCGAAGAAGCAGACGTTCATTCCTGGCTCTTTTTCCTCGGCCAGCCGGCCAGCCGGATCTTTGGTCGTTGCGAGGCTAGAATGTGTGCGGCGCTCCTTCGCCGTGACAAGGGCCGTGCAGAGAGCGCCGGGCTGGACGGGGCTTTGCAGGCGGTAAAGGAAAGAGGAGTGTTCCTGAAAAGTGGTGCAAATACGAGTTTGCTCAAGTTGCAGGGGAGAGCTGCGGGCAGCCTTATTATTCTGGCACAGGTGTCCGAGTGAGCCGCAGTCGAAAGCTTTCCCTTGAGATTCAGAGGGCGAGAGGCGCAATACGGGCTGAGAAGCCAAGTTCGCTGTCAGAGCGTCTTTCGGCTGAAGCAAGGCTTAGCAGCGTTTGACTGCCGGCACAGTGTCCTCTGCGAGAAATAGAGCGCTATTCTCCACAGCGGAGAAAGAAATTGCCGTGGCTCACACAAGGCGTAGAACGAAGCCGCACGTTACAGGGCTTGTGTGCGCAGCGTACTGACGGCGTGAGGAGCGTGCCTGCCGCTGGCCGGCCAGCCGAATTCTCTTTGGCAGTGCTAAAGGAAAAGTTCAGCTAGAGCTGCTTGCGCCGCTACTTATTTCTCTTCCAGCCCCTCGGGAAAACAGCTGCTCTTACCTTTATGCTCCGAGAAGCAGAGAACACAATGACAGATGCAGCGGAGAAGGGAAGGAGAGAGTGCACCGTGTGAGCTTCATGTTGCTTACGTGGGGCAAGCGGAAAGTGAAGCCCTGCACTGTCTTTTACATCTTAGAAGGAAGAGAGCGTTCTCAGCTGACTCTGATTGTGATCGAGATTTTGCTAGTCTTTTTCCGTTCGGTTCACTGCGCAAAGAAGCCCCGGTCTCTTTGGACAGACATATTCATCTTACTTCTCTCAGTCCCACACCTGCTTGGCGCTGCGTGGGTCCCCCTGGCACCACACCCCGCCCCCCCCACCTACTCCCCAAACCTCTGCACACACACACACACACACACACACACCTGCGCTACACAGGCACGTAGCCAGCACACACTACTAGCACACACATACCCCCTCCACATACACATGCACGCCTACCCTGCACACCCCTGCCCCCGCACAACCCTGCAAACACACACCACCCCACACCCACTCCCACACGAGCGCACTCACGCAGCCGCCCCACCCTTCACTGCCCCGGCCGATCTGCAGTGCTCGCCACTTGACCGCTTCGCCATGCCTATGCATTTGCTTTGCTATGCGGTCCTGTAGGCCTCTCTAGCCTTCCTCCCTGCAGTGCCTTGCATTGACTGCTCACTCATCCCCCCTCCGTAACCTCCCTTCGATTTGTCCAGGTAACCAGCTTTTCCATTCCTTCTCCTTCTAGGACTCATTGCCTTACAGAGCATCTTCCTTTTGCCCTTGAATCCTTCATTGCTTCGCGATATCGTTTCTCGCCCCCTCCCCCACCTGGAACTCCAAGACGCCTTTTTCATGTCTCCCGAGCCTGCCCTCCCTGCCCTGTCTGATTCGGCCTATAGATTCATGAGTGCCAGTGTGCTGGAGCAGATGTTAGACATCAGGGCTGCAAGAGTCGGCAAGATTCTTCTGTCCTGACACCTTCTAGGTAGGTGCAATTGTTGGCCATTCAATACTGCATGTGCATCAGTCCCTGGATGCTTTGTATCTTGGAGGAGGCCGTGCCATTTCTTTGGATTACCACTCTTCCGTAAAGAAAGCAAGTTTAGACGTGCACACTGGGTGGCCTCAAGGAATGAAGAGGCTTTTGCCAATAAGCAGTGCTCTGGCTTTGGGCTGCTCAACTGTCAGTGCAAAGGCAGATGCCAGGCTGTTGAGCATTTTGTCCTGGGAGCTTTAGTGTGTCAGCAGTCCCTGGTGCTGTTCCGTTTGCATCCTGACTCTGTGAGAGTGAAGGCTTCGGAAGGTAGCTAGAGCTGAAGAAGGAAAGTGCCGCGAGCAGGGTGTGTGCGGCTAGCTCGATGGGTGCAGCTGAAGCTGCAGACAGCAAGGGCATTATTAGCTGGCACTTGTGCCAGCTCGGTTTTTGCTAGATGTTTCCGAGTGGGCAGATTCAGCTAGAGTGGAAAGCATGTAGGGCCAAGGAGTTCGTCTTGCCGTTTGAGTGCGGTGCAAAGAAGGCTCCGCACTTGGGAGAAGGAAGATCAGGCAAATCTTTTCGGCGCTACAGCAACAGGACGCTTGAGAGCAGGAACGTTTCAAAAGCTGACTAGCCTCCGGAGAGGTTTCCGGCACATCCTCGGAGCGTTTCCTCCTTTTGCAGTCGACAGCGCCATCTTGTGGCTTTGGACTGCTAACGCCCAACATCGGCAGGGCAAGAGACTGTCAGGCGCTGCTCTGGCAGTCTGCACGCTGCGCAAAGAAGCCCGCGTCCCTGCGGCTTCGCTCTTCGCCCGATGTGACTTGGACACAACTGAAACTCAGCGGCGGCATTCAGCTTTGCCGCTTTTCGCCGTCTCTGCTGCACGCATCCGCAGCGTGCTATGGACGGTTTTCCCTCAGCTCCCGGTACAGTGAGACTCTCTTCTTCGCAGATGATTGCGAGCTGTGCATCTAGCTTGTCGCTCAGCGAGCTGTGCCAGGAAAGAAGCACTTGCAGCGTTAGTCTTTCAGCGTCCGACACTTTCAAAGCAGCACCACAAAGCCGGGCGACGGGAAGGGGCGAAGAAGCAGACGTTCATTCCTGGCTCTTTTTCCTCGGCCAGCCGGCCAGCCGGATCTTTGGTCGTTGCGAGGCTAGAATGTGTGCGGCGCTCCTTCGCCGTGACAAGGGCCGTGCAGAGAGCGCCGGGCTGGGGCGGGGCTTTGCAGGCGGTAAAGGAAAGAGGAGTGTTCCTGAAAAGTGGTGCAAATACGAGTTTGCTCAAGTTGCAGGGGAGAGCTGCGGGCAGCCTTATTATTCTGGCACAGGTGTCCGAGTGAGCCGCGGTGAAAAGCTTTCCCTTGAGATTCAGAGGGGCGAGGCGCCAATACGGGCTGAAGCCAAATTTAAGCTGTCGGAGAAAACGTCTTTATTTCAAACAAGGAAGCAGCAGCTTGACTGCGGCACAGTGTCCTCTGCGAAATGGCGCTATTCTCCACAGCGGAGAAAAGAAATTGCGTAAGCTCCACACAAAGCGTAGAACAAACCACGTGCAAGACTTGTAATGCGCAAAGCGTACTGACGGCGTGAGGAGCGTGCCTGCCGCTGGCCGGCCAGCCGAATTCTCTTTGGCGGTGCTAAAGGAAAAGTTCAGCTAGAGCTGCTTGCGCCGCTACTTATTTCTCTTCCAGCCCCTCGGGGAAACAGCTGCTCCTACCTTTATGCTCCGAGAAGCAGAGAACACAATGACAGATGCAGCGGAGGAGGGAAGGAGAGAGTGCACCGTGTGAGCTTCATGTTGCTTACGTGGGGCAAGCGGAAAGTGAAGCCCTGCACTGTCTTTTACATCTTAGAAGGAAGAGAGCGTTCTCAGCTGACTCTGATTGTGATCGAGATTTTGCTAGTCTTTTTCCGTTCGGTTCACTGCGCAAAGAAGCCACGGTCTCTTTGGACAGACATATTCATCTTACTTCTCTCAGTCCCACACCTGCTTGGAGCTGCGTGGGTCCCCCTGGCACCACACCCCGCCCCCCCACCTACTCCCCAAACCTCTGCACACACACACACACACACCTGCGCTACACAGGCACGTAGCCAGCACACACTACTAGCACACACATACCCCCTCCACATACACATTCACGCCTACCCTGCACAACCCTGCCCCAGCACAACCCTGCAAACACACACCACCCCACACCCACTCCCACACGAGCAGCACTGCACGCAGCCGCCCCACCCTCACTGCCACGGCCGTCTGGCGGTGCTGCTGACTTATCTTAAGCCATGCCTTGCATTTGCTGCTGTATACGGTCTAGCCTCGTCTCAGCCTTCCGCCCTGCAGTGCCTTGCATTGACTTTACTCACCCACCCCCCTCCTGACCTCCCTTTTGATTTGTCCAGGTCCAGCTTTTCATTTCCTTCTCCTTCTAGGACTCTCATTGCCTTACGGAGCATCTTCCTTTTGCCCTTGAATCCTTCCATTGCTTCGCGTTATCTTTCTCGCCCCTCCCCACCTGGAACTCAAGACGCCTTTTTCATGCCATTCCCGAGCCTTGCCCTCCTGCCCTGTCTGATTCGCCTATGATTCATAGTGCCAGTGTTGCTGGAGCAGATGTTATGACAACATGGGCTGGAAGAGTCCAGCAAGATTCTTCTGTCCTGACACCTTCTAGGTAGGTGCAATTGTTGGCCATTCAATACTGCATGTGCATCAGTCCCTGGATGCTTTGTATCTTGGAGGAGGCCGGTGCCATTTCTTTGGATTACCATCTTCCATTAAAAGAAACCAAGTTTAGACATTGCACACTGGAATTTAGCCCTCAAGGAATGAAGAGGCTTTTGCCAATAAACGGTGCTCTGGCTTCCTGAGCTGCTCAACTGTCAGTGCAAAGGCAGATGCGGGCTTTCTGTTGAGCATTTTTGTCCTGGGGAGCTTTTGAATTGTGTCAGCAGTCCTGGTGCTTTCATTCCGTTTTGCATCCACCTGACTCTGTGAGTGAAGGCTTCGGAAGGTAGCTAGAGCTGAGGGAAGGAAAGTGCCGCGAAGGCAGGGTATTGTGCAGTAGCTCGATAGGTGCAGCTGAGCTACACAGACAGCAAGGGGCATTATTAGCTAGCACTTGTGCCAGCTCTGTTTTTGCTAGATGTTTCCGAGTGGGCAGATTCAGCTAGAGTGGAAAGCATGTAGGGCAAAGGAGTTCGTCTTGCCGTTTGAGTGCAGTGCAAAGAAGGCTCCGCACTTGGGAGAGGAAGATCAGGCAAATCTTTTCGCGCTGGCAACAGGACGCTTGAGAGCAGGGACGTTTCCAAGGCGGCTCTAGCCTCGGAGTGGTTTCGAGCTGCCCTCGGAGCGTTTCCTTCTTTGCGAGTCGACAGCGCCATCTTGTGGCTTTGGACTGCTAACGCAACATCGGCAGGGCAAGAGACTGTCAGGCCCGCTCCTCTTGCAGTGTGCACACTGCGCAAAGAAGCCCTGTTCCCTGCGGCTTCGCTCTTCGCCCGATGTGACTTGGACACAACTGAAACTCGCTGACGGCATTCCGAAGCTTTTGCTTTTCGCCGATCTCTGCTGCGCATCGCGGCATTTATGGACGGCTCCCTCAGCTCCTGGTACAGTGAGACACTCTCTTCTTCGCAGATGATTTGCGAGCTGTGCATCTGGCTTTAATAAGCTCAGTGAGCTGTGCCGGAAAGAAAAAACGCACTTGCAGCGTTAGTCTTTCAGCGTCACGACACTTTCAAGCAGCACCACAAAGCCGGGCGACGGGAAGGGGCGAAGAAGCGAACGCGTTCATTCCTGGCTCTTTTTCCTCGGCCAACCGGCCAGCCAGATCCTTTGGTCGTTGCGAGGGCTAGAATGTGTGCGGCGCTCTTCACCGCCGTGACAAAGGGGCCGATGCAGAGAGCGCCGGGCTGGGACGGGGCTTTACGGAAACGGTAAAGGAAAGGGGAGTGTTCCTGAAAGTGGGTGCTGCAAATACGAGAGTTTGCTCAAGTTGCAGGGGAGAGCTGCGGGCAGCCTTATTATTCTGGCACAGGTGTCCGAGTGAGCCGCAGTCGAAAAGCTTTCCCTTGAGATTCAGAGGGCGAGGGGCGCAATACGGGCTGAGAAGCCAAGTTCGCTGTCAGAGCGTCTTTCGGCTGAAGCAAGGCTTAGCAGCGCTTGACTGCCGGCACAGTGTCCTCTGCGAGAAATGAGGCGCTATTCTCCACAGCGGAGAAAGAAATTGCCGTAGCTCACACAAGGCGTAGAACGAAACCGCACGGTACAGGGCTTGTGTGCGCAGCGTACTGACGGCGTGAGGCATTGCTACCCGCTGGCCGGCCAATAATTCTCTTTGGCAGTGCTGAAGGTTCAGCTAGAGCTGCTTGCGCGCCGCTACTTATTTCTCTTCCAGCCCCTCGGGGGAAACGGCTACTCCTACAGCACATGCTCCGAGCAGAGAACACAATGACAGATGCAGCGGAGAGGGAAGGAGAGTGCACCGTGTGAGGCTTCATGTTGCTTACGTGGGGCAAGCGGAAAGATGAAGCCCTGCACTGTCTTTTACATCTTAGAAGGGAAGAGGCGTTCTCAGCTGGCTCTGATTGTGATCGAAGTTTTACTGGTCTTCCGTTTCAGTTCCTGCAAGAAAGAAGCCGCGGTCTCTTTGGACAGACATATTCATCTTACTTCTCTCAGTCCCACACCTGCTTGGCGCTGCGTGGGTCCCCCTGGCACCACACCCCGCCCCCCCACCTACTCCCCAAACCTCTGCGCACACACACACACACACACACACACACACACACACCTGCGCTACACAGGCACGTAGCCAGCACACACTACTAGCACACACATGCCCCCTCCACATACACATTCACGCCTACCCTGCACAACCCTGCCCCCGCACAACCCTGCAAACACACACCACCCCACACCCACTCCCACACGAGCTGCACTGCACGCAGCCGCCCCACCCTCACTGCCACGGCCGTCTGGCGGTGCTCGCTACTGACACGCTTCGCCATGCCTTGCATTGCTTTGCTATGCGGTCTGTAGCCTCGTCTCAGCCTTCCGCCCCTGCAGTGCCTTGCATTGACTTGCTCACTCATCCCCCTCGTGACCTCCCTTTCGATTTGTCCAGGTCCAGCTTTTCATTTCCTTCTCCTTCTAGGACTCTCATTGCCTTACAGGGCATCTTCCTTTTGCCCTTGAATCCTTCCATTGCTTCGCGTTATCTTTCTCGCCCCTCCCCCACCTGGAACTCAAGACGCCTTTTTCATGCCATTCCCGAGCCTTGCCCTCCTGCCCTGTCTGATTCGCCAATGATTCATAGTGCCAGTGTTGCTGGAGCAGATGTTATGACATCATGGAGCTGGAAGAGTCAGCAAAGTTCTTCTGTCCTGAGCTTGCCACCGCTGGTGGTGCAATTGTTGGCCATTCAATACTGCATGTGCATCAGTCCCTGGATGCTTTGTATCTTGGAGGAGGCCGTGCCATTTCTTTGGATTACCACTCTTCCGTAAAGAAAGCAAGTTTAGACGTGCACACTGGGTGGCCTCAAGGAATGAAGAGGCTTTTGCCAGTAAGCAGTGCTCTGGCTTTGAGCTGCTCAACTGTCAGTGCAAAGGCAGATGCCAGGCTGTTGAGCTTTTTGTCCTGGGAGCTTTAGTGTGTCAGCAGTCCCTGGTGCTGTTCCGTTTGCATCCTGACTCTGTGAGAGTGAAGGCTTCGGAAGGTAGCTAGAGCTGAGGAAGGAAAGTGCCGCGAGCAGGGTGTGTGCAGCTAGCTCGATGGGTGCAGCTGAAGCTGCAGACAGCAAGGGCATTCTTAGCTGGCACTTGTGCCAGCTCTGTTTTTGCTAGATGTTTCCGAGTGGGCAGATTCAGCTAGAGTGGAAAGCATGTAGGGCAAAGGAGTTCGTCTTGCCGTTTGAGTGCGGTGCAAAGAAGGCTCCGCACTCGGGAGAGGAAGATCAGGCAAATCTTTTCGCGCTGGCAACAGGACGCTTGAGGCGGGGCGTTTCCAAAGGCGGCTCCTAGCCTCGGAGAGGTTTCGAGCTGTCCTCGGAGCGTTTCCTTCTTTTGCGAGTCGACAGCGCCATCTTGTGGCTTTGGACTGCTAACGCAACATCGGCAGGGCAAGAGACTGTCAGGCCCGCTCCTCTTGCAGTGTGCACACTGCGCAAAGAAGCCCGGTTCCCTGCGGCTTCGCTCTTCGCCCAATGTGACTTGGACACAACTGAAACTCAGCGACGGCATTCAGCTTTGCCGCTTTTCGCCGTCTCTGCTGCACGCATCCGCAGCGTGCTATGGACGGTTTTCCCTCAGCTCCTGGTACGGTGAGACACTCTCTTCTTCGCAGATGATTGCGAGCTGTGCATCTAGCTTGTCGCTCAGTGAGCTGTGCCAGGAAAGAAGCACTTGCAGCGTTAGTCTTTCAACGTCCGACACTTTCAAAGCAGCACCACAAAGCCGGGCGACGGGAAGGGGCGAAGAAGCAGACGTTCATTCCTGGCTCTTTTTCCTCGGCCAGCCAGCCAGCCGGATCTTTGGTCGTTGCGAGGCTAGAATGTGTGCGGCGCTCCTTCGCCGTGACAAGGGCCGTGCAGAGAGCGCCGGGCTGGGACGGGGCTTTGCAGGCGGTAAAGGAAAGAGGAGTGTTCCTGAAAAGTGGTACAAATACGAGTTTGCTCAAGTTGCAGGGGAGAGCTGCGGGCAGCCTTATTATTCTGGCACAGGTGTCCGAGTGAGCCGCAGTCGAAGCTCCGCGAGATTCCAGGCGAGAGGCATGTCACGGGCTGAAGCCAAGTTAAGCTGTCAGGCGTCTTTCGGTACAAACAAGGCTTAGCAGCTTGACTGCCCGACACAGTGTCCTCGCGAGAAATGGCTATTCTCCACAGCGGAGAAAGAAATTGCCGTGGCTCCTGAAGGCGTAGAAACGAAGCCGCTTGCGGTACAGGGCTTGTGTGGCGGTACTGGCGTGAGGCGTGCCTGCCAGCTGGCGACCAGCCCGATTCTCTTTGGCAGTGCTAAAGGAAAAGTTCAGCTAGAGCTGCTTGCGCCGCTACTTATTTCTCTTCCAGCCCCTCGGGGAAACAGCTGCTCCTACCTTTATGCTCCGAGAAGCAGAGAACACACTGCCAGATGCAGCGGAGAAGGGAAGGAGAGAGTGCACCGTGTGAGCTTCATGTTGCTTACGTGGGGCAAGCGGAAAGTGAAGCCCTGCACTGTCTTTACATCTTAGAAGGAAGAGAGTGTTCTCAGCTGACTGTCTTCGTTCTTCGTTTTCTGTAACCCGTGGCTTGACTTTCGTTTTTGCAGTGGGGCAACTCGTGCTCCTCCGCAGAGAACCTTGTGCCGGCAGTCAAGCGCTGCTAAGCCTTGCTTCAGCCGAAAGACGCTCTGACAGCGAACTTGACTTCTCAGCCCATATTGCGCCTTTCGCCCTCTGAATCTCAAGGGAAAGCTTTTCGACTGCGGCTCACTCGGACACCTGTGCCAGAATAATAAGGCTGCCCGCAGCTCTCCCCTGCAACTTGAGCAAACTCGTATTTGCACCACTTTTCAGGAACACTCCTCTTTCCTTTACCGCCTGCAAAGCCCCGTCCCAGCCCGGCTCTCTCTGCACGGCCCTTGTCACGGCGAAGGAGCGCCGCACACATTCTAGCCTCGCAACGACCAAAGATCCGGCTGGCCGGCTGGCCGAGGAAAAAGAGCCAGGAATGAACGTCTGCTTCTTCGCCCCTTCCCGTCGCCCGGCTTTGTGGTGCTGCTTTGAAAGTGTCGGACGTTGAAAGGCTAACGCTGCAAGTGCTTCTTTCCTGGCACAACTCACTGAGCGACAAGCTAGATGCACAGCCATAATCATCACCCGAAGAAGAGTGTCTCCACTGTACCAGAACTGAGGAAAAGCAAGTCCGCCTTGCGCTTCTTGGATCACGTGCAGCAGAGAGCGGCGGCAAAGCTGAATACCCGTCGCTGAGTTTCAGTTGTGTCCAAGTCACATTAGGCGAAGCCACCGGGGAACCGGGCTTCTTTGCGCAGTGTGCACACTGCAAAGAGGAGCAGGCCTGACGGTCCTCTTGCCCTGCCGATGTTAGCGTTAGCAGTCAAAGCCACAAGATGGCGCTGTCGACTCGCAAAAGGAGGAAACGCTCCGAGGACAGCTCGAAACCTCTCCGAGGCTAGAGCCGCCTTGGAAACGTCCCTGCTCTCAAGCGTCCTGTTGCCAGCGCGAAAGATTTGCCTGATCTTCCTCTCCCAAGTGCGGAGCCTTCTTTGCACCGCACTCAAACGGCAAGACGAACTCCTTTGCCCTACATGCTTTCCACTCTAGCTGAATCTGCCCACTCGGAAACATCTAGCAAAAACAGAGCTGGCACAAGTGCCAGCTAATAATGCCCTTGCTGTCTGCAGCTTCAGCTGCACCCATCGAGCTAGCCGCACACACCCTGCTGCGGCACTTTCCTTCCTCAGCTCTAGCTACCTTCCGAAGCCTTCACTCTCACAGAGTCAGGATGCAAACGGAACAGCACCAGGGACTGCTGACACACTAAAGCTCCCAGGACAAAATGCTCAACAGCCTGGCATCTGCCTTTGCACTGACAGTTGAGCAGCTCAAAACCAGAGCACTGCTTATTGGCAAAAGCCTCTTCATTCCTTGAGGCCACCCAGTGTGCACGTCTAAACTTGCTTTCTTTACGGAAGAGTGGTAATCCAAAGAAATGGCACGGCCTCCTCCAAGATACAAAGCATCCAGGGACTGATGCACATGCAGGATTGAATGGCCAACAATTGCACCTACCTAGAAGGTGTCAGGACAGAAGAATCTTGCCGGACTCTTCCACCCCATGATGTCATAACATCTGCTCCAACAACACTGGCACTATGAATCATAGGCGAATGAGACAGGGCAGGAGGGCAAGGCCCGGGAATGGCATGAAAAAGGCGCCTTGAGTTCCAGGTGGGGGAGGG
>JAVTVJ010006179.1:0-15094 GCA_034509425.1 Eopsaltria australis
GGGTTTGGTCGCACGGGGGCGTTTTTATCTCAAAATTTGTCCCATTGATGTTGAAGGCATTGACTTTTCACCCACACTGACTTTTCCGCGCCAATTGGGGGATTTTTATTCACAAAACCATCCTCATGTGATGACCAACCTTTGACTTTCCTCACCCAATTGGAGGCATTTTTATTCCCAAAATTCATCCCGCGCCGCGCCATTGACCACAGTTGTGGTTATCCACGGGGGCGCGTTTTTATCTCCAAATTTGTCCCATTGATGTTGAACCTTGACTTTTCCACCCAACATTGGCTTTTCCACCCAACTGGGCCTTTTTACCCCAAATTCATCCCCATTGAGGTCCAACATTGACTTTTTCATACAATTAGGGAGTTTTTACCCCAAAATTCTTCCCCATTGACCAAAATCTTGGGGTTTGGTCCAAAGGGAGCGTTTTTATCCCAAAATTTGTCCCATTGATGTTGAATCTTGACTTTATACCCAACTGGGTGTCTTTATCCAAAAATCCATCCCCCTAAAGGCCCAGCGTTGGCTTTTCCACCCAACTGGGCATTTTTATTCCAAATCCATCCTCGTTGATGTCCGACGTTGACTTTTCTACCCAATTGGGGCGTTTTTATCCCAAAATTTGTCCCCTTTGAGGTCCAACATTGACTTTTTCACCCAACATTGACTTTTCCGTCCAATTGGAGCGTTTTTATCCCAAAACTCATCCCTGTCGAGATCCAACCTTGACTTTTCCATCCAACGTTGACTTTTTCATCCAATTGGAGCGTTTTCATCCCAAAATTCATCCCCATTCACCAAAATTTGGGTTTTGGTCTAACGGGGGAATTTTTATCCCGAAATTTGTCCCCATTGAGGTCTAATATTGTGTTTTCCGCCCAACGTTGACTTTTCTACCATACTTTTCTACCATATTGGAGCATTTTTATCCCTAAATTCATCCCCATTGGCCAAAATGTCTGGTTTTGGTCAAACGGGGGCGTTTTTATCCCAAATTTTGTCCCATTGATGTTGAATCTTGACTTCTTCACCCAACATTGGCTTTTCCACACAACTGGGGCATTTTTATCCCAAAAATTCATCCCCATTGAGCAAAATGTTGGGGTTTGGTCCAACCGGGGCGTTTTTATCTCAAAATTTGTCCCATTGATGTTGAACCTTGACTTTTCCACCCAACATTGGCTTTTCCACCCAACTGGGCCTTTTTGCCCCAAATTCATCCCCATTGAGGTCCAACATTGACTTTTCCATACAATTAGAGAGTTTTTACCCCAAAATTCTTCCCCATTAACCAAAATCTTGGGGTTTGGTCCAAAGGGAGCGTTTTTATCACAAAATTCATCCTCGTTGACCAAAGTCTTGGGGTTTGGTCCAACGGGGTCATTTTTATCCCAAAATTTTTCCCCATTGAAGTCCAATATTGAGTGTTCCACCCAATGTTGACTTTTCCGTCAAATTGGAGCATTTTTATCCCAAAAATTCATCCCCATTGACCAGAATGTTGGGTTTTGGACCAACGAGGGCGTTTTTATCCTAAAATTTGACCCATTGACCTTGAACATTGACTTTTTCTCCCAACATTGACTTTTCCATACAATTAGGCAGTTTTTACCCCAAAATTCTTCCCCATTGACCAAAATCTTGGGGTTTGGTCCAAAGGGAGCGTTTTTATCCCGAAATTTGTCCCATTGATGTTGAATCTTGACTTTTCCACCCAACTGGGTGTTTTTATCCAAAAATCCATCCCCCTTGAGGCCCAGCGTTGGCTTTTCCACCCAACTGGGCATTTTTATTCCAAATCCATCCTCGTTGATGTCCGACGTTGACTTTTCTACCCAATTGGGGCGTTTTTATCCTAAAATTTGTCCCCATTGAAGTCCAATATTGGCTTTTCCACCCAAAGTTGACTTTTCCGTCCAATTGGAGCGTTTTTATCCCAAAACTCATCCCTGCGAGTTCCAACCTTGACTTTTCCATCCAACGTTGACTTTTTCACCCAATTGGGACGTTTTTATCTCCAAAAATTCATCCCCATTGACATACTCTTCCGGTTTGGTCCAACGGGGGAGTTTTTATCCCGAAATTTTACCCATTGACGTTGAACATTGACTTTTTCTCCCAACATTGACTTTTCCGTACAATTGGGGTGTTTTTATACCAAAATTCATCCTAATTGACCAAAATGTTGGGGTTTGGTCCAACGGGGGCGTTTTTATCCCAAAATTTGTCCCCATTGAGGTCCAATATAGGCTTTTCCACAATATGTTTGATTTTCCATCCAATTGGAGCGTTTTTATCCCAAAACTCATCCCTGTTGAGTTCCAACCTTGACTTTTCCATTCAACGTTGACTTTTTCACCCAATTGGGGCGTTTTTATCCCAAAAATTCTGTCCCATTGACCAAAATCTTCGGGTTTGGTCCAACGGGGGTGTTTTAATCCCAAAATTTGTCCCCGTTGAGGTCCAACATTGACTTTTTCACCCAACATTGACTTTTCCATCCAACTGGATCGTTTTTATCCCAAAACTCATCCCTGTTGAGTTCCAACCTTGACATTTCCATCCAGCGTTGACTTTTTCACCCAACTGGAGCGTTTTTATCCCAAAATTCATCCCCATTGACCAAAATGTTGGGGTTTGGTCCAACGGGGGCGTTTTTATCCCAAAATTTGTCCCATTGATGTTGAACATTGACCTTTCAACCCAACACTGATTTTTCCACCCAATTGGGGCATTTTTATCACAAATCCATCCTTATTGATGCCCAACGTTGACTTTTCTACCCAATTCGAGCATTTTTATCCCAAAATTCATCCCCATTGGTCAAAGTCGTAGGTTTTGATCCAACGGGGGCGTTTTTATCCCAAAATTTGTCCCACTGATGTTGAACCTTGACTTTTCCACCCAACATTGGCTTTTCCACCCAACTGGGCGTTTTTACCCCAAATTCATCCCCATTGAGGTCCAACATTGACTTTTCCATACAATTAGGGAGTTTTTACCCCAAAATTCTTCCCCATTGACCAAAATCTTGGGGTTTGGTCCAAAGGGAGCGTTTTTATCCCTAAATTTGTCCCATTGATGTTGAATCTTGACTTTTCCACCCAACTGGGCATTTTTATTCCAAATCCATCCTCCTTGATGTCCGACGTTGACTTTTCTACCCAATTGGGGCGTTTTTATCCTAAAATTTGTCCCCATTGAAGTCCAATATTAGCTTTTCCACCCAAAGTTGACTTTTCCATCCAATTGGATCGTTTTTATCCCAAAACTCATCCCTGTTGAGATCCAACCTTGACTTTTCCATCCAACGTTGACTTTTTCACCCAATTTTTATCCCAAAAATTCATCCCCATTGACCAAACTCTTCTTGTTTGGTCCAACGGGGGCGTTTTTATCCTTAAATTTGTCCCCGTTGAGGTCCAACATTGACTTTTTCACCCAACATTGACTTTTCTGCCCAATTAAATCGTATTTATCCCAAAACTCATCCCTGTTTAGATCCAACATTGACTTTTCCATCCAGCGTTGACTTTTTCACCCAACTGGAGCGTTTTTATCCCAAAAATTCATCCCTATTAACCAAAATTTGGGTTTTGGTCCAACGGGGGCATTTTTATCCCGAAATTTGTCCCCATTGAGGTCTAATATTGACTTTTCCACCCAACGTTAACTTTTCCATCCAATTGGAGCATTTTTATCCCAAAATTCATCCCCATTGGCCAAAACGTTGGGTTTTGGTCCAACGGAGGCGTTTTTTTGCCAAAATTTGTCCCATTGATGTTGAATCTTGACTTCTTCACCCAAGATTGGCTTTTCCACACAACTGGGGCATTTTTATCCCAAAAATTCATCCCCATTGACCAAAATGTTGCGGGTTCTGTCCAACGGGGGCGTTTTTATCTCAAAATTTGTCCCATTGATGTTGAACATTGACCTTTCCACCCAACACTGACTTTTCGTAGTTGGGGCATTTTATCCTGAATCAATCCTCATTGATGCCGGCGTTGACTTTCTACAGTTGGAGCTTTTTAATCCCAAAATTCATCCCCATTGACCAAAGTCGTGGGTTTTGATCCCGCGGGGGAGTTTTTATCCCAAAATTTGTCCCATTGATGTTGGACCTTGACTTTTCCACCCAACATTGGCTTTTCCACCCAACTGGGCCTTTTTACCCCAAATTCATCCCCATTGAGGTCCAACATTAACTTTTCCATACAATTAGGGAGTTTTTACCCCAAAATTCTTCCCCATTGACCAAAATCTTGGGGTTTGGTCCAAAGGGAGCGTTTTTATCCCAAAATTTGTCCCATTGATGTTGAATCATGACTTTTCCACCCAACTGGGTGTTTTTATCCAAAAATCCATCCCCCTTGAGGCCCAGCGTTGGCTTTTCCACCCAACTGGGCATTTTTATTCCAAATCCATCCTCGTTGATGTCCGGCGTTGACTTTTCTACCCAATTGGGGCGTTTTTATCCTAAAATTTGTCCCCATTGAAGTCCAATATTGGCTTTTCCACCCAACGTTGACTTTTCCGTCCAATTGGAGCGTTTTTGTCCCAAAACTCATCCCTGTTGAGATCCAACCTTGATTTTTCCATCCAGCGTTGACTTTTTCACCCAAATGGAGCGTTTTTATCCCAAAATTCATCCCCATTGACCAAAATCTTGGGGTTTGGTCCAACGGGGGCGTTTTTTTATCAAAATTTGTCCGTTGAAGTTCAACATCGACTTTCAACATTGACTTTTCGCTGGTGGATTCGTTTTATCCATTTCATCCTGTGGGAATCAGCCTTGACTTTTTTATCGAAGTTATTTTCTGCGCAATGGGCGTTTTATCCCAAATTCTTTCCATTACCGATTCTTGGGAGTTTTGGTCCAACCGGGCGTTTTATCTCTCAAAATTTACCGATTGATATTGAACATTGACTTTTCCACCAACCACTGACACTTCACCCAATTGGGGCATTTTATCCACAAATCCATCATTGATGCCCCACGTTGACTTTTCTACCCAATTGGAGCATTTTTATCCCCAAATTCATCCCCATTGACCAAAGTCGTGGGTTTTGATCCAACGGGGGCGTTTTTGTCACAAAATTTGTCCCATTGATATTGAACCTTGACTTTTCCACCCAACATTGGCTTTTCCACCCAACTGGGCCTTTTTACCCCAAATTCATCCCCATTGAGGTCCAACATTGACTTTTCCATACAATTAGGGAGTTTTTACCCCAAAATTCTTCCCCATTGACCAAAATCTTGGGGTTTGGTCCAAAGGGAGCGTTTTTATCCCAAAATTCATCCTCGTTGACCAAAGTCTTGGGGTTTGGTCCAACGGGGGCGTTCTTATTCCGAAATTTTTCCCATTGAAGTCCAATATTGAGTTTTCCACCCAATGTTGACTTTTCCGTCAAATTGGAGCATTTTTATCCCAAAAATTCATCCCCATTGACCAGAATGTTGGGTTTTGGACCAACGAGGGCGTTTTTATCCTAAAATTTGACCCATTGACCTTGAACATTGACTTTTTCTCCCAACATTGACTTTTCCATACAATTAGGCAGTTTTTACCCCAAAATTCTTCCCCATTGACCAAAATCTTTGGGTTTGGTCCAAAGGGAGCATTTTTATCCCGAAATTTGTCCCATTGATGTTGAATCTTGACTTTTCCACCCAACTGGGTGTTTTTATCCAAAAATCCATCCCCCTTGAGGCCCAGCGTTGGCTTTTCCACCCAACTGGGCATTTTTATTCCAAATCCATCCTCGTTGATGTCCGACGTTGACTTTTCTACCCAATTGGGGCGTTTTTATCCTAAAATTTGTCCCCATGGAAGTCCAATATTGGCTTTTTCCACCCAAAGTTGACTTTTCCGTCCAATTGGAGCGTTTTTATCCCAAAACTCATCCCTGTCGAGTTCCAACCTTGACTTTTCCATCCAACGTTGACTTTTTCACCCAATTGGGACGTTTTTATCTCAAAAATTCATCCCCATTGACATACTCTTCCGGTTTGGTCCAACGGGGGAGTTTTTATCCCGAAATTTTACCCATTGACGTTGAACATTGACTTTTTCTCCCAACCCAACATTGTACAATTGGGGTGTTTTTATACCAAAATTCATCCTAATTGACCAAAATGTTGGGGTTTGGTCCAACGGGGGCGTTTTTATCCCGAAATTTGTCCCCATTGAGGTCCAATATAGGCTTTTCCACAATATGTTTGATTTTCCATCCAATTGGAGCGTTTTTATCCCAAAACTCATCCCTGTTGAGTTCCAACCTTGACTTTTCCATTCAACGTTGACTTTTTCACCCAATTGGGGCGTTTTTATCCCAAAAATTCTGTCCCATTGACCAAAATCTTCGGGTTTGGTCCAACGGGGGTGTTTTAATCCCAAAATTTGTCCCCGTTGAGGTCCAACATTGACTTTTTCACCCAACATTGACTTTTCCATCCAACTGGATCGTTTTTATCCCAAAACTCATCCCTGTTGAGTTCCAACCTTGACATTTCCATCCAGCGTTGACGTTTTCACCCAACTGGAGCGTTTTTATCCCAAAATTCATCCCCATTGACCAAAATGTTGGGGTTTGGTCCAACGGGGGCGTTTTTATCCCAAAATTTGTCCCATTGATGTTGAACATTGACCTTTCCACCCAACACTGATTTTTCCACCCAATTGGGGCATTTTTATCACAAATCCATCCTTATTGATGCCCAACGTTGACTTTTCTACCCAACTGGAGCATTTTTATCCCAAAATTCATCTCCATTGACCAAAGTCGTAGGTTTTGATCCAACGGGGGCGTTTTTATCCCAAAATTTGTCCTATTGATGTTGAACCTTGACTTTTCCACCCAACATTGGCTTTTCCACCCAACTGGGCCTTTTACCCCAAATTCATCCCCATTGAGGTCCAACATTGACTTTTTCCTATACAATTAGCAGTTTTTACCTAAAATTTTCCCCATTGACCAAAATCTTGGGTCATCCAAAGGGAGCGTTTTTATCTCCAAATTGTCCCATTGATGTTGAATCTTGACTTTTCCACCCAACTGGGCATTTTTATTCCAAATCCATCCTCCTTGATGTCCGACGTTGACTTTTCTACCCAATTGGGGCGTTTTTATCCTAAAATTTGTCCCCATTGAAGTCCAATATTAGCTTTTCCACCCAAAGTTGACTTTTCCATCCAATTGGATCGTTTTTATCCCAAAACTCATCCCTGTTGAGATCCAACCTTGACTTTTCCATCCAACGTTGACTTTTTCACCCAATTTTTATCCCAAAAATTCATCCCCATTGACCAAACTCTTCTTGTTTGGTCCAACGGGGGCGTTTTTATCCTTAAATTTGTCCCCGTTGAGGTCCAACATTGACTTTTTCACCCAACATTGACTTTTCTGTCCAATTAAATCGTATTTATCCCAAAACTCATCCCTGTTTAGACCAACATTGACTTTTCCATCCAGCTGACTTTTTTCACCAACTGAAAGTGTTTTTATCCCAAAAATTCATCCTTATTAACCAAAATTTGTTTTGGTCCAACGGGGCATTTTATCCCGAAATTTGTCCCCATTGAGGTCTAATATTGACTTTCCACCCAACGTTAACTTTTTCCATCCAATTGGAGCATTTTATCCTGTGTACTCATCCCCATTAATAAAATGGGTTTTGGTCCAACGGATATGTTTTTTCCCCCAAAATTTGTCCCATTGATGTTGAATCTTGACTTCTTCACCCAACATTGGCTTTTCCACACAACTGGGGCATTTTTATCCCAAAAATTCATCCTCATTGACCAAAATCTTGGGGTTTGGTCCAACGGGGGCGTTTTTATCTCAAAATTTGTCCCATTGATGTTGAACATTGACTTTTCCACCCAACACTGGTTTTTCCACCCAATTGGGGCATTTTTATCACAAATCCATCCTCATTGATGCCCAACTTTGACTTTTCTACCGAATTGGAGCATTTTTATCCCAAAATTCATCCCCATTGACCAAAGTCGTGGGTTTTGATCCAACGGGGCGTTTTTATCCCAAAATGGTCCCATTGATGTTGAACCTTTGACTTTTCCACCCAACATTGGTTTTTCCAATCTAACTGGGCCTTTTACTCCCAAATTCATCCCTGTATATTGAGGTCCAACATTGACTTTTCCATACAATTAGGGAGTTTTACCCTGTACCTCTTTTCCCCATTGACCAAAAATCTTGGGGTTTGGTCCAAAGTTGTTTATCCCGAAATTTGTCCCATTGATGTTGAATCTTGACTTTTCCACCCAACTGGGTGTTTTTATCCAAAAATCCATCCCCCTTGAGGCCCAGCGTTGTCTTTTCCACCCAACTAGGCATTTTTATTCCAAATCCATTCTCGTTGATGTCCGACGTTGACTTTTCTACCCAATTGGGGCGTTTTTATCCTAAAATTTGTCCCCATGGAAGTCCAATATTGGCTTTTCCACCCAAAGTTGACTTTTCCGTCCAATTGGAGCGTTTTTATCCCAAAACTCATCCCTGTTGAGATCCAACCTTGACTTTTCCATCCAACGTTGACTTTTTCACCCAATTGGGACGTTTTCATCCCAAAAATTCATCCCCATTGACCAGACTCTTCGGGTTTTTTCCAACGGGGGCATTTTTATCCCAAAATTTGTCCCCGTTGAGGTCCAACATTGACTTTTTCACCCAACATTGACTTTTCCTTCCAATTGGTTCGTTTTTATCCCAAAACTCATCCCTGTTGAGATCCAACCTTGACTTTTTTATCCAGCGTTGACTTTTTCTACCTAACTGAGCAAGTTATCCCAAAATTTCTTTCCATTTACCAAATTCTTGGGGTCTATCCATAACGGGAGCGTTATTCTCGTGTAAAAATTCTGTCCCATTGATATTGAACATTGACTCTTTTCCACCCAACACCGACTTTTTCCACCCACTAGCATTTTTATCACAAATCCATCCCTCATTGATGCCCAACTTTTGACTTTTCTACCCACTGGAGTATTTTATCCTGTACTCATCCTATTGACCAAAGTCGGTTTTGATCCAACGGGGCAAGTATCCTCCCAAAATTTGTCCCATTGATGTTGAACCTTGACTTTTCCACCCAACATTGGCTTTTCCACCCAACTGCGCCTTTTTACCCCAAATTCATCCCCATTGAGGTCCAACATTGACTTTTCCATACAATTAGGGAGTTTTTACCCCAAAATTCTTCCCCATTAACCAAAATCTTGGGGTTTGGTCCAAAGGGAGCGTTTTTATCACAAAATTCATCCTCGTTGACCAAAGTCTTGGGGTTTGGTCCAACGGGGTCATTTTTATCCCAAAATTTTTCCCCATTGAAGTCCAATATTGAGTGTTCCACCCAATGTTGACTTTTCCGTCAAATTGGAGCATTTTTATCCCAAAAATTCATCCCCATTGACCAGAATGTTGGGTTTTGGACCAACGAGGGCGTTTTTATCCTAAAATTTGACCCATTGACCTTGAACATTGACTTTTTCTCCCAACATTGACTTTTCCATACAATTAGGCAGTTTTTACCCCAAAATTCTTCCCCATTGACCAAAATCTTTGGGTTTGGTCCAAAGGGAGCATTTTTATCCCGAAATTTGTCCCATTGATGTTGAATCTTGACTTTTCCACCCAACTGGGTGTTTTTATCCAAAAATCCATCCCCCTTGAGGCCCAGCGTTGTCTTTTCCACCCAACTGGGCATTTTTATTCCAAATCCATCCTCGTTGATGTCCGGCGTTGACTTTTCTACCCAATTGGGGCGTTTTTATCCTAAAATTTGTCCCCATGGAAGTCCAATATTGGCTTTTCCACCCAAAGTTGACTTTTCCATCCAATTGGAGCGTTTTTATCCCAAAACTCATCCCTGTCGAGTTCCAACCATGACTTTTCCATCCAACGTTGACTTTTTCAACCAATTGGGACGTTTTTATCTCAAAAATTCATCCCCATTGACATACTCTTCCGGTTTG
This sequence comes from Eopsaltria australis, assembly GCA_034509425.1. Classification (NCBI taxonomy): domain Eukaryota; kingdom Metazoa; phylum Chordata; class Aves; order Passeriformes; family Petroicidae; genus Eopsaltria; species Eopsaltria australis. Next base: position 10,011 of record JAVTVJ010006179.1, read on the forward strand.
GTCCAACGGGGGAGTTTTTATCCCGAAATTTTACCCATTGACGTTGAACATTGACTTTTTCTCCCAACATTGACTTTTCCGTACAATTGGGGTGTTTTTATACCAAAATTCATCCTAATTGACCAAAATGTTGGGGTTTGGTCCAACGGGGGCGTTTTTATCCCAAAATTTGTCCCCATTGAGGTCCAATATAGGCTTTTCCACAATATGTTTGATTTTCCATCCAATTGGAGCGTTTTTATCCCAAAACTCATCCCTGTTGAGTTCCAACCTTGACTTTTCCATTCAACGTTGACTTTTTCACCCAATTGGGGCGTTTTTATCCCAAAAATTCTGTCCCATTGACCAAAATCTTCGGGTTTGGTCCAACGGGGGTGTTTTAATCCCAAAATTTGTCCCCGTTGAGGTCCAACATTGACTTTTTCACCCAACATTGACTTTTCCATCCAACTGGAGCGTTTTTATCCCAAAACTCATCCCTGTTGAGTTCCAACCTTGACATTTCCATCCAGCGTTGACGTTTTCACCCAACTGGAGCGTTTTTATCCCAAAATTCATCCCCATTGACCAAAATGTTGGGGTTTGGTCCAACGGGGGCGTTTTTATCCCAAAATTTGTCCCATTGATGTTGAACATTGACCTTTCAACCCAACACTGATTTTTCCACCCAATTGGGGCATTTTTATCACAAATCCATCCTTATTGATGCCCAACGTTGACTTTTCTACCCAATTCGAGCATTTTTATCCCAAAATTCATCCCCATTGGTCAAAGTCGTAGGTTTTGATCCAACGGGGGCGTTTTTATCCCAAAATTTGTCCCACTGATGTTGAACCTTGACTTTTCCACCCAACATTGGCTTTTCCACCCAACTGGGCCTTTTTACCCCAAATTCATCCCCATTGAGGTCCAACATTGACTTTTCTATACAATTAGGCAGTTTTTACCCCAAAATTCTTCCCCATTGACCAAAATCTTGGGGTTTGGTCCAAAGGGAGCGTTTTTATCCCGAAATTTGTCCCATTGATTTTGAATCTTGACTTTTCCACCCAACTGGGCATTTTTATTCCAAATCCATCCTCCTTGATGTCCGACGTTGACTTTTCTACCCAATTGGGGCGTTTTTATCCTAAAATTTGTCCCCATTGAAGTCCAATATTGGCTTTTCCACCCAAAGTTGACTTTTCCATCCAATTGGATCGTTTTTATCCCAAAACTCATCCCTGTTGAGATCCAACCTTGACTTTTCCATCCAACGTTGACTTTTTCACCCAATTTTTATCCCAAAAATTCATCCCCATTGACCAAACTCTTCTTGTTTGGTCCAACGGGGGCGTTTTTATCCTTAAATTTGTCCCCGTTGAGGTCCAACATTGACTTTTTCACCCAACATTGACTTTTCTGCCCAATTAAATCGTATTTATCCCAAAACTCATCCCTGTTTAGATCCAACATTGACTTTTCCATCCAGCGTTGACTTTTTCACCCAACTGGAGCGTTTTTATCCCAAAAATTCATCCCTATTAACCAAAATTTGGGTTTTGGTCCAACGGGGGCATTTTTATCCCGAAATTTGTCCCCATTGAGGTCTAATATTGACTTTTCCACCCAACGTTAACTTTTCCATCCAATTGGAGCATTTTTATCCCAAAATTCATCCCCATTGGCCAAAACGTTGGGTTTTGGTCCAACGGAGGCGTTTTTTTCCCAAAATTTGTCCCATTGATGTTGAATCTTGACTTCTTCACCCAAGATTGGCTTTTCCACACAACTGGGGCATTTTTATCCCAAAAATTCATCCCCATTGACCAAAATGTTGCGGGTTCTGTCCAACGGGGGCGTTTTTATCTCAAAATTTGTCCCATTGATGTTGAACATTGACCTTTCCACCCAACACTGACTTTTCCGCGCAATTGGGGCATTTTTATCACAAATCCATCCTCATTGATGCCCGACGTTGACTTTTCTACCGAATTGGAGCATTTTTATCCCAAAATTCATCCCCATTGGCCAAAGTCGTGGGTTTTGATCCAACGGGGGCGTTTTTATCCCAAAATTTGTCCCATTGATGTTGAACCTTGACTTTTCCACCCAACATTGGCTTTTCCACCCAACTGGGCCTTTTTACCCCAAATTCATCCGCATTGAGGTCCAACATTGACTTTTCCATACAATTAGGGAGTTTTTACCCCAAAATTCTTCCCCATTGACCAAAATCTTGGGGTTTGGTCCAAAGGGAGCATTTTTTTCCCGAAATTTGTCCCATTGATGTTGAATCTTGACTTTTCCACCCAACTGGGTGTTTTTATCCAAAAAATCCATCCCCCTTGAGGCCCAGCGTTGGCTTTTCCACCCAACTGGGCATTTTTATTCCAAATCCATCCTCGTTGATGTCCGACGTTGACTTTTCTACCCAATTCGGGCGGTTTTATCCTAAAATTTGTCCCCATTGAAGTCCAATATTGGCTTTTCCACCCAACGTTGACTTTTCCGTCCAATTGGAGTGTTTTTATCCCAAAACTCATCCCTGTTGAGATCCAACCTTGACTTTTCCATCCAACGTTGACTTTTTCACCCAATTGGGACGTTTTCATCCCAAAAATTCATCCCCATTGACCAGACTCTTCGGGTTTTTTCCAACGGGGGCGTTTTTATCCCAAAATTTGTCCCCGTTGAGGTCCAACATTGACTTTTTCACCCAACATTGACTTTTCCTTCCAATTGGTTCGTTTTTATCCCAAAACTCATCCCTGTTGAGATCCAACCTTGACTTTTTTATCCAGCGTTGACTTTTTCACGCAACTGGAGCGTTTTTATCCCAAAATTCTTTCCCATTTACCAAATTCTTGGGGTTTGGTCCAACGGGAGCGTTTTTATCTCAAAATTTGTCCCATTGATATTGAACATTGACTTTTCCACCCAACACTGACTTTTCCACCCAATTGGGGCATTTTTATCACAAATCCATCCTCATTGATGCCCAACTTTGACTTTTCTACCCAAATGGAGCGTTTTTATCCCAAATTTCATCCCCATTGACCAAAGTTGTGGGTTTTGATCCAACGGGGGCGTTTTTATCCCAAAATTTGTCCCATTGATGTTGAACCTTGACTTTTCCACCCAACATTGGCTTTTCCACCCAACTGGGCCTTTTTACCCCAAATTCATCCCCATTGAGGTCCAACATTGACTTTTCCATACAATTAGGGAGTTTTTACCCCAAAATTCGTCCCCATTGACCAAAATCTTGGGGTTTGGTCCAAAGGGAGCGTTTTTATCCCAAAATTCATCCTCGTTGACCAAAGTCTTGGGGTTTGGTCCAACGGGGGCGTTCTTATTCCGAAATTTTTCCCCATTGAAGTCCAATATTGAGTGTTCCACCCAATGTTGACTTTTCCGTCAAATTGGAGCATTTTTATCCCAAAAACTCATCCCCATTGACCAGAATGTTGGGTTTTGGACCAACGAGGGCGTTTTTATCCCAAAATTTGACCCATTTACGTTGAACATTGACTTTTTCACCCGACATTGACTTTTCCGTCCAATTGGGGTGTTTTTATCCCAAAAATTCATCCCCATTGACCGAAATGTTGGGGTTTCGTCCAACGGGGGCGTTTTTATCCCAAATTTGTCCCCATTGAAGTCCAATATTGACTTTTTCACCCAACGTTGATTTTTCCTTTGGAGCGTTTTTATCCCAAAACTCATCCCTGTTTAGATCCAACCTTGACTTTTCCATCCAGCGTTGACTTTTTCACCCAAATGGAGCGTTTTTATCCCAAAATTCATTCCCATTTACCAAAATTCTTGGGGTTTGGTCCAACGGGGGCGTTTTTATCTCAAAATTTGTCCCATTGATATTGAACATTGACTTTTCCACCCAACACTGACTTTTCCACCCAATTGGGGCATTTTTATCACAAATCCATCCTCATTGAAGCCTGACGTTTAATTTTCTACCCAAATGCAGCGTTTTTATCCGAAAAATTCATCCCCATTGACCAAAGTCGTGGGTTTTGATCCAACGGGGCGTTTTTATCCCAAAATTTGTCCCATTGATGTTGAACCTTGACTTTTCCACCCAACATTGGCTTTTTCACCCAACTGGGCCTTTTTACCCCAAATTCATCCCCATTGAGGTCCAACATTGACTTTTCCATAGAATTAGGGAGGTTTTACCCCAAAATTCTTCCCCATTGACCAAAATCTTGGGGTTTGGTCCAAAGGGAGCGTTTTTATCCCGAAATTTGTCCCATTGATGTTGAATCTTGACTTTTCCACCCCATGTTGTATTTTCCATCCAATTGGAGCGTTTTTATCCCAAAACTCATCCTGTTGAGTTCCAACCTTGACTTTCCATCCAACGTTGACTTTTCACCCAATTGGGGTTTTTATCCCAAAGATTAACCCCCATTGACAAAATCTTAGGTTTGGTGGTATGGAGTTTTATCCCAAAATTTGTCCCATTGGGGTCAATATTGACTTTTCCGCAACGCGAGCTTTTTCCACCAATTGGAACATTTTTATCACAAATCCATCCTCATTGATGCCCAGAAAGTTGACTTTTCTACCAATTGGAACATTTTTATCCCCAAATTCATCCCCATTGGCCAAAGTCGGTAGGTTTTTGATCCAACTTGACGTTTTGTCGAAATTTGTCCCATTGATGTTGGACCTTGACTTTTCCACCCAACATTGGCTTTTCCACCCAACTGGGCCTTTTACCCCAATTCATCCCCATTGAGGTCCAACATTGACTTTCCATACAATTAGGGAGTTTTTACCCCAAAATTCTTCCCCATTGACCAAAATCTTGGGGTTTGGTCCAAAGGGAGCGTTTTTATCCTGAAATTTGTCCCATTGATGTTGAATCTTGACTTTTCCACCCAACTGGGTGTTTTTATCCAAAAATCCATCCCCCTTGGGGCCCAGCGTTGTCTTTTCCACCCAACTGGGCATTTTTATTCCAAATCCATCCTCGTTGATGTCCGACGTTGACTTTTCTACCCAATTGGGGTGTTTTTATCCTAAAATTTGTCCTTATGGAAGTCCAATATAGGCTTTTCCACCCAACGTTGACTTTT